>JAXGGA010001819.1:0-138903 GCA_038373865.1 Uloborus plumipes
TTTGGTTAGGCGGGAATTCTCAAAATGCCGAAAGCAAGAAAATGGACCAGGCCCGCCATTTAGGGGGGTCTGGGGGGTGTAATTGTCTCCCCCCTGGCTTGGAGACATCAGTGTATTTACATATAAGTGGGCGTGCTTTTTGTTGTCTTCCGTTGAAATTGCATTGTGTTTGCAAGTTTGCACACTTAGACTTAGTCCAGATGCCCCCCCCCGCCCCCCATGGAAATGACGGGCATGAAAGGGACTTTGGGTATTTGAAAATTGCAAAACTGCAATAATGTCTCCGATAAGCCGAATAAAGAAATTTTAGAGAGATCAGAATAACTCCCATCAGGGCTCCATCTGAAAGCATCACGCAGAATAGTGAATATTTGAATTGTCATATAGTATTTGCAAAGCAAAACAGCGATAAAGCGCCAAATCAAGTTTGAGTACGATCGGGAGCCGCCTGGACCTTTTTTTTCCCTATCGGCGTGTTGAAGTTAATGAATCCTCTCGGCGGCTTAATTTGCATGAAAGCTTACGGGAGCTTAAGCTCAGCTCACGCATTACTTTTTACATTTTTAAGAAATTCATTGAAATATTGTTCCTGTGTAAAAATTTTTAAAACTGAAGAATGCCGGCTTGTCTTTACAAACTTTCCAGCGAGGGGGGGGGGGGATTATCAAAGGATACATACTCATGATATCAAAAAACTACATACATATTTTTACAAACACGCAGATTTCTCCATGCCAGGTCTGTTCAGGGCTCCAGCAGACTATTTTGATAACGTTTTATGTTATATTTCCGCCAGTGATTTGGAATTTGGATGCTGAAATTGAAATTTGGTTTTCGATGTAAGTACGTGGCGTTCAATCAAGTGCCAAATAAATAAATAAGTGAAAAAAATAAATGATAAGAATTTTGAATTTTGAAATCTGTTCTGAAATTCAAATGACGAATTTGGATAAGTGTGTGGCGTACGTCAGAAAGCTCATATCTTAACTTTTTCCTGAGCGTTAAAGATCTTTCGGTTCAGTGGGTTCGGTACAGGGTTACTATCACGAAGGTCCCAGGATCTACCCCCCCCCTCAGGGACACGCCTCCGTACGCCACATATTGATGACCAAGCAACTCAACAGATCGCGCTATCTGCCGCCAGTACCACGACACCATGTCCTGTGTGGTGGAGGAGCAAAGGGCTGGCTGGGACGCGCCACGTTGGCAGACTGCCAATCTGGAAAAGGAACCACTCGGTAACTGAGGTCCAAAGAGAAAACAACTAGCAATTTATCGTTGCTCAAACAAACAAAAAGAAAAGAAAAACTGGTGGGAGTCAATTTGCCGGTCTATAATTTGTAGGGGACCAAAAGCCAAGCCAGGCTTTATGGGCCACAGATAAATCAGGCTCTGATTACTTACAACGAGCTAAAATGAGTAAACTTACCCTATCTTTAAAAAGTTATTAAAAAACTGCGATTGTAAGTAGTTTTAAAAGGAAGTAAAGTGGGCGTCGACAAAGTTAACACCACATTTCTTCAAAAGTCATTGTTCCCATTTTTTTATTTAAAAGTAATAATAATAATAATAACGAAGTCCAAGCTGAAAGTTGAAACCGTGTTTACAATAACTTCTCTACAGTTTGAATAGATTTCGTGTGTGAAACGCTCTGATGAAAACTTGCACCTGTGTTTTTCTTCATTACGATGCATTGTTGTAGTGTTTGTTTAAAAAAAAAAGATTGATGCTCATTATTTCTAGAATTAATAGCGCGAATAACATAAACTTTGAAACGATTATTCCGAGAAGCAAAAGAAAAAGTTCTTGCAGTATTCTGAGAATCTGTGATGGAAATGTTTAGCTTGTTTTTTTTTTTTTTTTTCTTCACCGATTTGTTTTTATTCTTTCGCTTTCGAGTTACCCAGAGAAAGCATTGAAACTTATTCTTCTGAAAGTAAATTAAAACACCTTTGTTATTCAAGTGTGGTGCCAGGCAATCGCACATCTAAGGATTGTGAGCTGGTTTTTGACAGGGCTGCGTAGTCGGAGTCGGAGTCGGACTGATTTTGGACTAAAGGAGTCGGAGTCGGAGTCGCTGAAAAACATGTCGACTCCGACTCCGACTCGACCCTCCGATTTGGATGAAATTTTATGGTGGTGAAAACATGTCTTTGAAACTAACAGATACAAATTTTCAGCGTCCAATATCCAAATCCTAAGCATCTAGGATCATTAAAAAGGGCTTCAAAATGGCGGGTCTGCTTTGTGAAACGAATTGCTATGTATGGGCTTATGCAAGATAATAAAAAATATTTGCAGCAAAAATGCATTGTGTTAAAATAAAATCTGGCCACTTAACAAGAAAAGGATTAGTTTTGTACGGAGTCAAATGACAAGAGCGGCACTTGTCTTTTGCTCTGGAGAAAATGAACTTTTTGGGAGGTCACAGTGATCTCCGAGAATTGAGGTAAATGTGGTGAAATTACCTGCGAGAATTCATGAGCAAATTGAACTTTTGAGAGGTCACAATGACCTCCCATGACCTCCAACTGGGATACCCCAGCTTGCTCCCCCCCCCCTAAAGTCAGTCCTGGCTACGAACATGAATAAAAATGAAACTCTTAAAAATGGACTTAATATTTCAACCTTTGTTTAGGGTTTTTCCCTCTTCACATTTGGGTAAAAAAATAAATAATTAAAAAAAAGCAGGAGTCGGGAGTCGGAGTCGGAGTCGGAGTCGATAGTTTTAAAATCCCGGAGTCGGAGTCGACCATTTTTCCTCCGACTCCGCAGCCCTGGTTTTTGAATATTGCAACTTTGTTGCAACATTTTTGAGTTACAGCTTTTTTGATACACTCCCTTTCTGTCTACTCCAGTGGCGTAGCAAGAACAAAATTAAGACTGGGCGAATAAATTTTGCGAGGCCCTGAGCGCTCCCCCCCTTTTCTGAGTTTGATTCCAGATCAAGTTATTAAGTATTCTGTGTAAAAAAAAAAATTAAAAAAAAGTAAAAAAAAAAAAAACTCGTATTTGTTGTCAATCATAAAAGTTAAAATATTATACATTTTAAAAAGTATTTGAGATGAAAACATATAATATGATATAATTACATACATTTAACTGTCACAGAGGAAGAAAATATAGTCTTAAATTTAAAAAAAAAAAAAGAGTTTTGAAGGATTTAGTTCCAAAATGCATGAGTTTGAAGGGCCTTCCCTCCTGAAGGAGTTTTGGAGGAGTTATGACGGAGTGTACGAACCCTGACCCTTCTAAAATTATCATTTTAGTAATGCAACAAACATGGAGAAGGTCAAGATAAAATCTGGCGCAGAGAAAGGAGGAATTTTGACGATTTTCGTCATAATATTGGAAACATTCAGGTGTCAAACATTGAAAATTTTGACTTAGGGCCTGTATATCCCGTTCCCCCCTCCTTCCAGACGTGTGGGTATTCTACTACGAAGAAATAAATGCAAATAACTATAAATGAATTTCTGGCTATGATTTTCGTGTTGATTTCGGAAAATTTCAGGTTTCAAAATCAAGCAATTGGAAGAGGGGGCACGTGCCCCCCCCCCCCTTGGGCATATACAGGAATAATTTCTGGGAGGGGGTAATGAATAATAAGTGGTTCTCCCCAGGGGTGGTAACAAGAATTAATTCAGGGGGGGGGGTGAATTAAAAGTGGTTTCCCTCTTAAAAATTTTGCTTAAGACATGTTTATGTGACATATTTCGCCGGTCTTTACGAGCGTTTTTAAGTACTGAAGCTGAAGAGATTAGTTTCGGTTTGGACGAAGAAAAATACTGTTGTTGATTATTTCTAAAAAATAGAGCAATGTAGAGCTAAGTGAAGCGGCGTAATATTTACTCTGTTTTTAGCGCCAGCTGTCTAGAAATATTTTAGCGAGGACATGATAAGTCAAGCAATTTTTAAAATTCGATAGTTATATTGTGATTTTGTTGTAAGTAAAAAAAAATATGTTACAATAAAATGATAAAGTTCTTGTTATTAACGATTTAAGTATTAGGTGAGAGCCACTAACAATTGGTGCAATATTCACTTAATAGTACGCTTATTTTTATTTTAATGTTTTGTACAGTTAGTCAAGTAAATTTGGGGCAAAGTGAAATAATTCAGTTTATTTGCTATTCAATAAGTTATTAAACACCTACTTAATCATATTTGGTTCTTACTTCAGTTACATTCCTTCCTTAAATAATTCACACTTATTCATTCATTCATCGAACCGATTGTCTAATTCATTCACTAGTTAATACACTCATTTATATTTTCTCATATTTTTGTCAATGTATTCATTAATTCCTTTATTTTTTCACAGTATATTCATGTAGCCATTAATTCGTTTATTCACTCATTCATATAATCAAAAACACTTTAATTATTTAATAGAAAGCGTTTAATTTGAAAAATATTTTAAAATTTCCTTTTATCCTATAAAAAAAATAATTGAACATTTCCTACTTTTGTTTTTCAAAGGTACAAATTTATTGCCAGAAACACAAAATGATGTTTCAAGGCAAGTTTTGTGAGGAAAAGGCATTGTTCTTTGTCGTGTAATGCAGTTTTTAAAAAATCCAATTTATTCATTTTGAAAACAGTATCAGTATCATAACTATTTCTCTTAGCCCCGCACTCCCCTACTAGGTACTTTTTAAAAATACTAAAAATGCATGAGAAAATAATGGCAAACAGTAGGATACAGAACAGTCTCATAGTCTCAAAAATATCAACAAAGTACAAACAAAACCAGAAAGTACATAAAATATTAAACAAACAAGCTCCGTATTATTAAACTACAGACAGTAGTTAAAAAGACTCCAGTATTTCTCAACCTCTTGGGCACATGGACCGAAAACATTGGTAAAAAATAACACACTAATAACTAACACCGGTTAAGGACCGGTGTTAGTTAAGTATTAAAAAAATATAAAGTTCGTCCACAGAAGCATTTTTACCCCCTTTTATGTACAACATTTTTTAAATGTAAAGATGCACAATACAAGCATTTTTCATACTACCAATTCGTAAAAAAATCTGAGGAAAAAACACAGATTATTATCAAAACTTCTAAAATTAAGCACAACTTTTTTTTCTAATTTGGAGACGCATTAAGTGATCTCAATTCATTGGACGCAATAATTGAAAAATGTGATCACGATCAAATGCCGCCTACAATCAAAGAAAAAAATTTGGTTTTCGCATTATACTATGGAATTATCGTAAAAAATATTGCATAAAATTTTACCGTATTTTTTCTCCTTTTTTAATCTTTTTTTTTTTTTTTTTAATAACAGGTAAACACCAGTCAAATTTTTCCGCGAACTAGTGCCAGTCCGCCAAACCAACGTTTGAGAATCCTGGCGTAGAGAGTTTAAACAGTCTATTTAATAAAACATACCTCAGTAGTTGATTGTAACTTTTTTTTTCCGAACAATATATTTATCCATGGTTGTAGTTATATACAGAAAATAGAAAAGAAGGAAAAACTTTGAATAAAAATTATAAAATATCTTTTAATGCAGAGAAAACGGACACAGTAATTCGCTCTTCTGTAAACCAAATAGATTGTACCAAAACGGCTTTCTGAACGGGAAATAAATCAGAAAATGCTGTCCCCTAGGATAGTACCAATTACTTACCAATACTTCATGTTACACCCTTCCTGGTTGGAGGGGCTGTCATCTTGAACTAATTAACACATCAGGATTAAAAAAAAAAACCCTTAGGCTAATCAGCTGCTTAGAGGAATTGAAAGCAGGCTTCACACTTGCGTTTCCTAGACTTTTTCTCCCTCAATATGGCAAAGCGACGAACGATTCTTTCTCCATTTTTATCCTCAGAGAGAGGGGGAGCAAAGATCCCTATCCCTTCACTTGTTGATTTCAGTTTCGGGAGTACAAAACGCTTTTTTGGGAAAGAGTGAAGGTCACTTCTGTTTGCTGAAGGTCATGTACAACACTGCCAGACCAGACTACCAGAACACAGTAGTGGCCTTCTGACGACAGGGGAGTAAGTTCTGTTTTCCATTAGCTGTAAAACACCTTGCGGGAAAATTCCTTTTTGGTGCCCTTCCTCTTTCGTTCCCGAAAAAAGGATGAGATTCTTAAGCTCTTATTGCAATGGCTTCTTCGATTGCAGACATTTGGAGTGACTTCGTTACGCACACATGCATACAAACACACACACATTCACACACGAATAAACCATGTCCTGCATTTTTTGCGTTTATTTATAATACTATAAAAAAAGTATCAATTGACGAATGTGATATCCTTCGCCTTAGAATGCTAGAATTAAGTTAGTTAAATGAGCCAAATATGTTTTTTCGGTAAAAATCTCCAATTCCAACGTTACTCCAAAGTAACTCTTAATTACGAACTTCCCGCTTAAACGAATACTGTCGGTTCCAAGAAATATCATTCGATTAAGCGGGGATCTTTAACATTACGTCTATGACATCGGTTCCCAGATATCTTATTCGTATAAGCGGGGTATTCGTTTATCCGTTACCCGATTAAGCGGGGACGACAGTATATGGTATTAGTTTATTCTTAGCGAACAAGAGAAAATTTAACATCTGATTTAAAAATTAAAAAAAACTTTACACACACTAAAAAAAATCTATCCTTTGTAGGGGGGGGGGGGGGGCTCCTCCCAAATCCGCTACTGGGTTTCATCTCGTCAACCTTAAAATTTCAGCCACTGGCGAAATCAATTTTAACTATTTGGAGGCCTCTGAAAAGCAGCGGGGCCTAATCAGTAATCATACTTCTCGGGCCTTTTTTAAAATCAGTTCCAAGGTGTAAAAGTTACAGTTAGTAATTTCGCAAACCAATGTTTTCTTGTTTTCGATTTTAGTCTGTTTTGGGAGCCCTATAATCCTATGGCATCGCCTTCAAAAAATAGTAGCACATTGTTCCCCTGGCCGGGTTAGGGGGGCCCTAGATGTTTTTTACTTGAATGCAGATAAAGATTCAGCCCAAATTGTGGTCAGTAAATAAGAGCGTGCCGAAAGTTCGGAAAAACTTGGGTCGGACGAAGCGAAGCCCTTTCGTTTTTTTATTTTATGTTATTATTTTTATTTTTGATGAGAAAAAATAGTGCTTTCAACTGTATGATTCGGGAATACTTTATTAAGTTTTGTCTCAGAACAAAGTTCGAATGGCGAAAAATTCGGGGCAAAGTGGAGACGCGAGGCCCAGGCCGGTCGCCCGATTCGCCCACCCCTTGCTACGCCTCTGGGGGGGGGGGGGGGGTCATTACAACTCACTTTGAGCTATTATTTTATTGACTAATTACTTAGTAGAGTAAACTAACATTTTAAATTGTGCCATTTTTTATGAAGAACAATATTATTTCGGGTAATGAAGTTATGTACTCCAACTCTCGAAATTGCTAATTTTCAATAGAATTCGATCGCGTTGCGCGACCTCTAAATATTATTCAATTGAGCTAAAATTTTACATACATCACATTTATAAATAGTGTAAAAAACTGCGGGGTAAGACCAAAGAAATTCAAAAAAAAAAAAAAATGTTTTTGAGTCACCCTAATATATATATATATATATATATATACAGTGAACTCTCACTTATGCGCCGGCCCAAGGGACCAACCAAAAAAGGCGCATAAGTCAGAAAGACGCATAAGTGAAAAAGCCCATTCAGAAGTCTAAAACAAGGCATATAATTTAGTGATAGCATGAATAAGAATGTTTCTGTACAAAATAGACTGATATCAATAATTGTTAGAAAATTATTGCAACTAAACGTAACTAATAAAGAAAAGACTAAAGCATTAATGAATATCAATCTATTTATGCTTAAAGTAATCTGTAATAGTTTTTTTTTTTTTTTTTGTCACTGAAACTAAAATAAGAGTTTTTTTAAGTTTGCACACATAGGAAAAAGGAGTTTTAATAGCTTAATTAATTTGCAAACTCTCTCGAATAATATTGCCAGCTTCTAAAGCTTTCATTTATGGTTTGAAGATACTTTTTCCTTATCTTCTTCAATATCCTCATTAATATCTACAGCATTATTCCTCATTTTATTAGCGATATATTCAGTATCTCACAATTCTCTTGTTACTAAATTTTCATGTTCTTATTATACTAACTTTATTAAAACAATGAGCAAAGTCGGTGAGATATCCGTTTTACAGACACTTCCTCGATTCCAAATATTTCTTTCGTGCTGCCATCTGTTGGCTAAATACTAAGAAAATAAATACTATTCGGAAAGGTTCTCCGATAAAGATATTTTCACTTTTGGTTGAAAATAACCTAAAAAAGCGTAAAGAAAAAAAATGAAAAGGTTTTAATGTTTTTTTAGTTGAAAAAAAAAACTGAAATAGTTTAAAGATAATTGAAATCATGCTAGTTTATCGGAATTTGATCAGAAATGAATAAGAATGGTGCTGCCATCTACTGTCCCAGGTAGCACAAATAACCTTAAACGTTTTATAAACGTTTTTAAGCGATTGTTACAACGTTAATAACCATTTTACAACCTTTAAAAAACGAAGTGTGCTACTTGGGGGGGGGGGGGGACTATCAGTACTGATGGAGTTGAATTTTGTGCGACTTTATTTTAAGTTAATGGAATTATGTACAAGAATGGATGTATCATCTAAAAGTATTCACCTCTATAAAAGCTAGAAGCGAATGTGTTCTTAGTTTCTTGTAAATTATGTGGTATGGTTAAAAGTTTTTTTTGCGTTTTGATCTCATGCAAAAATATTTCCGTTCTTATCAAATTAAAGCTTTTGTGCAAGCGTCAATTAGTATTATTCATCTCAAATGCATTTTTAGCACCGGTGTAATTTTCTTGAATATCATTTGGTCTAGTAGTTAGGGAATTATTTTACATGCAGACGAACTTGTTTTGATACCCTGCTTAGGAAGAAAATCCTGCTATTTATGGCAAGGCCACATTGAACATTTACTCTTTTTACTATGTAAATACACTTTTTATTTTGCAAAGGTTATGACTTTTTCATTTCACCTACTTTTCAATTTAACATTTCGTTTTGAACAATTTAATTTGGGACTTTCTGTTGCTCAGATTAAATACCACTTTTGTTTGCTTAATAAATATTACCCTCTTTGATCGGTGCACATACTTTTAAAAATGGGCTCTCTATAAATGACATTTTTTTCTTATTTGACCATTCTCCATTTGTTTTAAACTGTTACATTTCCCTTTACTCTCCTCCTCTTGTCACTGCTCAAGTTATATTAAATTAGCATTGCTTTATAAAAAATGCGTGATGTCACACTTCTTGTATCTCCCTGTCAGGGGCGCCGACAGAGGGGTGCAAGGGGGGATAGCTTTTTGTTAAAATAATAATAATTTCTATTTTTCTTTTGTTCAAAAAAGTTTAATAATTTTTTTGTGATTTTTTTTAGGAAAAAAATATTCCTTTTTTGTAAAAAAAAGTTATTTTGCTAATTTTTTGAGTAAACATTTTTTGAATTTAGTTCTTGTGCACCCCTAAGTATGATCCTGAGGCGCCTATGCTCCCTGTCACAAATAACCATTTTCCGGACTCTCCTTCCTCTTAAAGAGTGACATCATTTGAGGAATACTAAAATCATTTTTTGAAAATTTAGAGCAATTGGCATAGAGTTCTGATTGAGCAGTAAATAATCTGCTTCAGGTAGATCAAAGGGACAGAATTTCGGAATTTCACGTCACTTATTTTTGCTGAACCCTAAAACATTCAACTCATAAACAATCTCACGCATTAAAGTCAGAATGAAATTAATCAGTAGAATGTATTTATGAAAAATTCTTTTGGAAATAATTATTTATACATTTTATTCACTTTAAAGTGTGAAAACGATCAGTGAAAATGACTTGAGTTTTAGTGAGACGTGTGACAACAGTTAAAAGAGAAAAAAAAAAAAAACTTTTTTTTCAGTTTATACTTTTAAAAAAAAAGGAAAAACTTTTATAGTTTCCAAAGAAAACAAAAAACTTGCAAAAAAGACTATATAATTTAAATAGAAAAGGGAAAGTAAATAAACAAATACGTACGCCTAATACATATTTACATATGCTGGACCTTCTGTTTGTCCATACGCTTTTTACAGGTCTATGTTCAAACGTTTGGTTAATAACATACATTCACCCAAGAGTTGTTTTGCTTGTTTAGCGTTATATATGAAATTCCCGTTAATTATTTCACTTCAAAGTCATATTTTAACTATTTTGTTTAAGTTTCGAGCATACATGCGTCTGCTTTTTACTTTTTAAACTAAGCATTATTTATGAATATGTGTGTAGTCCTTCAGATCCAGATAAACTGAAGCAGTAATAATAAAAGTAAATAATTTCAAAAAAAAAAAAAAAAAGGCAAGTCAAAGTCCGCTCCGTAAATTCTTCACTCAAAAGTTGGCTAAAATTTTAAAAGTGTTCCGTATTAAAACTATGGGTGTTTTGAATTCCTTTTGATGCAAACTTTATTCTACATTGTACTTTCTATAGTTCCAATCATATTTACGACTTATATGAGACATCATCTTTTCTTTTTTACAGAATCCAATTTAAGATTTCACTCAACGCTCAAACCAACAGTCGCACCTTTACTATCTCATTATTAGTATCGTAGTTAAGAGTGACTAAAAACGAACAATATTTTATAACAGAAAGGTTGATTGGTTATTACTTTAGGAGGGAATAGACGTTTCCAAGTCAAAAGAAATTTAATGTATACATTCGAAAGGCCGACATCATTCGAATGCATGCATTGAATTTAATGTATGCATTCAACGGATGAGTCAACTATGAGGTGCAGTGGTTAGCCGCTAGCCACGTAGGCTTTTGGCTACCCACGGTCGAAGTGGTCAGCCAGAGATGCATAAGTTAGTCAGTGCCGCGCGATGTTAAAGTAATTATGCGAAATGTTAAAGACCTCTTCAGCACCCATTTAGCAGAGACGCTCTCCGCTAAATGAAATTCCCCGCATAATTTCACTTCGTGTAAAGGGCTATTCACATTACGACCGTCCCGTCCGAACGAAGTGGTTTTTTTGGACGTGACGGACGGAGGTGAAAAATTTCGAGCATTTGCTCTAGCTCAATCCGTAAGTCACGTGACGGTATTCCCCCACTAATTATAAAGAGTGAGCACCTGGCGAGAGCCAATGAAGTCGCTACAAAAAAATCGGACCGCCGTCGGCGCCGACGACATCCAGCATTCTAGAACGGTGACGGAAGCCGATGATTCGGCGTGCTGTCATGGCAACGGACTTCGAAAACCAGTTTCGCAGTGAAAAATTCGGTTCGGTCGTACTGTGAATAGCACTTAAAGGCCTATTCACACTACGACCGAACCGAATTTTTCGTTGCGAAACTGGTTTTCGAAATCCGTTGCCATGACAACACACCGAAAACTCGGCTTCCGTCGCCGTTCTAGAATGCTGGATGTCGCCGGGCCCGAAACCAGACCGGTTCTTCGGTAGCGACTTCATTGGCTCTCGCCAGGTGGGCGCTCTTTGTAATTAGTGGGGGAATACAGTCACGTGACTTTCGGACGGAGCCGGTGCGAAAGCTCGAAAATTTTCACCTCCTTCCGTCACGATCGAAAAACCACTTCGTTCGGCCGGATCGGTCGCCATGTGAATAGGTCTTAAGTCTTGTTGCTCACCAACCGATGGGAAACTGGATATTAAAATTTTAGGTCCGCGAAAAGTAAGGATCTCTTACAAACCACCAAGGGGGGGGGGGGGCGGACGCATTTCACGTTTGGAGGTACAAGTGTGTAATTGAAGGAAGGTTTATCCAGAAATATATAACTTTTTCTTACTTCCAGAATACTGTGGCACCCACTTGACTGGAGAAGGTAAACCAGGAAGATTAAGATCTTGATTATCAAATTCTGAACACTGCTCTGCTCTGAAATCTCTGCTGCCCTCGGGACATTCCTGAAAGTATATAGTCGAGAATAGCTATATTTTTGAAACAATTTTTATTTTCTTCCTTTAGTTTCTAGACACGATGAATTATTCACCACTTATAAATATCACATTTACCTATTAAATTCAGATTTTTGGATATGGAGCTTGGATTCTAGCCTAGAATTTTGCAAATATTAATAAGTATTGATTACATAACAAAAGTTTTAGACTTGTCTCTCTGACTTGACACTGCCCTGTGTGACAAAGGGAAAGGAGAGGGGAGTTCTCAATCCTTTAGTAAGGGCTTCGTACACTGAAAATACACAGAAAAGTTTTTACTATCTGGATATTTTGAGTAAAAATGAAAGAAAATAGCTTTTCTTTTTCCTTTTGTAACTTGAAAAATATGATGACAACGGCGCAGAAAGCACTGGCTTTAATCATGTAGCTCGGTGGATAGTAAGAAGCAAAAAACTACCTGAGGTTTTTTTTTTTTTCAAAAATTATATCATTCCGCGGAAACTAGGGGCAGTAATATTTTTATTAGCTCAAAACTGACGTTGCTTCCAGCTCCTCTCGTTAAATTGTGTGAACGTCAGTCGTAAAGGCCAGATTTGAAACCAATATAAGTACAATAACCTTTCGTTATATCGCACTTATCGAGAGACAACAAAAAAGCGCGATATATTGGAAAACGCGATATAATCAAGATAATAAAAAGTAAGGCTTCCTTTAATGTGTGAATTAATGGCACGTCGACTTACTTTTTTTTTTATCATACTAGATTTTCTTGATAAAAACAAAAGAAAATCTGTCTACCTAATTTTCTTTGAGAATTCAAGAAATAGTAATAATAATATTTAAAAATAGTTCTAGTGTTTCACATTGGAATAAGAATCGAAAGTTGCCCCTCAAACTGCAATGAATTAAATGTTCAGAAACTGAACCAGTATCGTTTGGTAATTGAAAAAAAAAAAAAAAGACGTGTTGTCTGAGAAATGCATTTTCCCCCCTGTGATGTCAAATAAATCTCTTTTTCTTTTCAATTTATGTTTTTTCAATAATTTGGGAGACAAAGGAAAAGAGCGATATATCAAATGAGCGATATAACGAGGCGCGATTTAACGAGGAGTTACTGTATTTATTCCAGACTTCCTTGATAAACTAGCTATGTCGGACGTCAATTTTTTCTTCAATAGCATATCATTCTATGATGTTTTCATACTGAAATTCTCATTGACGTACATAAGTAATCACTTCACAGATAAATTCCTGCTAATGAACACGGAATAAGATAGAAATCCAAAACATTAGTAATAAAGTGAATGGTGACAAACTATTATATTGAAACATTTTTCAAATGAGTCCTTAAAGAAATTAAGTTGAAAGCTTTATATGGATAACTATGATTTACTCAAATCTAAGCTCAAACTGGAAGAAGCTAATTGTTCTTTTTTATAAAATATAATTAAAATAATAACGATAAATCACCTGGAAATTGCATGATTTGTACTTGACTCTGATACCCGTGCAGTATCGCCCTCCATTAGCAGGCCTAAAATGCAAGAAAAATCGGTGAGCTAATCTTTAAAGCACTACAAATTTGCAAATAGTAATAAAACTTATATTATAGCACAGAGCATCAAGTTTTCCTCAAAGGAAAAGAAATGAGTTCTTTTATCGGGAAATGTCTAAAGCGTCATCTATCAGTTATTGTGCATTTCAACACTGCGTTCATTGCATTTTTAGAAGTTTAAAAAATTGTGCCAGTTTCTAATTTAGGTATAGCTAAATTTTTAAACAGCACAGTTTTCATTATAAGTCAATACCAAGATTATTAATGGCACAGAAATTCAAAATTTTCAAGCCCGAGGACGAACTTTATGGCAATACGATTTTTTTCTTTTTGAAATCAATGACACTGGTTAGGGATCCACACGAGTAGCGTAATAATAAAAAGAAAAGAAAAAAAAAAAACAAATGGGTAGCGATCAAAAGAGCATCTCGAGGCATATTTTTGACGCAAAATCATTAGCCCCCTCCGCCTGTTATCGAGATATAAGGTTTGAAAATCCACATTCAAAGAATTGGCTTGATTTTGTTTTAACCCATTTATGCCCAAGTTTTTTTTAACATTTTTTTTCAATTTTTATCTGCCTAAAACTCTTACTTGGAATGGTTTACATACATTTTAGGCTTAAAATAGTTCGCCGTTGCCATATTTATTAAGTTATTTAACGTCCTGTTTATGGGTTATTTTGCAGATATGTGAGAAAAATACGACCGTACTTGACTTTACTTTTACAAAGTAACATCACAGAAGGCATCTGTGATTAGTTTGAAGCAAATCATTTTAAAATAGTTTAATTTTATAAAAAATAAGTTCGCAAAAAAAAAAATTCTGTGGCTACCCATGCTGGATCGTTGCTTGACTAATTTGTCTGAAAATAGCTGTCAATAAATAAACTCTGATGTCCAAATAGTAACTCTAACTGGTTTTCTCAAGAAGAAGGACTATTTAACTTGTAAACAAACAGCTTTAGTAAAAGGATGTACCCATCACAGGTTTTTATATGCAGTAACTAACAAGAGTCCCGTTTTTAGGCTACTGGGCATAAATGGGTTAAATGTGTTTTCCCCTCACTGTTTTTGCTTTTGACGTAATAAAAGGCAATTTTGCTACAAAATCAGTCTGAACTCCGTCATTTTCACTCGCTTTAAGCACTACTGAATCCATTTCTTACTTAAAAATGCTCAAGATTTGTCGACAGAAAACGTTCGAAAATTGTTTATCATCGCTGTGACGGCAGTTATGTAAATGACGTATCGTTATAGGATGTTCCTCTCACAATCTTTTTAGTTCTCTAAGACAGCTCTTGGTTGCTCACATTTTTTTTTTTTTTGACGTCATTTCGCCACTATATTATGGCGGCTAAATAGAAGCATCATTTTTCTCGGAAACTTGAAGAGAAACAAAACGATCGACACCTATCTCCGCAATAATTAATATTTCTTAAGTGTAAGTAGAGCTGCAGTGAGAAATACAAATACAAATGCGACGACCAGCAACAGGCTCTTAGCACAACAGGGCTAGTCCTAGTCAAATTACAGACCCCAATGAAGATCAATGGTCCTCTTAAAGCTATCTACTCCATTGCTCCTTACCGCCTCTTCCAGTAAATTATTTCAAGTTCCCACTACCCTGCGAAAATAGTATTTGTTCCGAATTTCCAGATTAGTCTGAAATTTAAACAGCTTTAAACAATTACCCCTTGTCCTGCTTTCCGTGCAAAAATCTAACCCCGTAACATCATTCATTTTGATAAAGCCTGAATACAAACCTCGGTATTTCTTTGAACAACTTGTTGTAAGCTCTGGGATGCTCGAAGAAAAAAAAAATGACATCTTGAATTGAATTATATTTTAAGCATATGCCATATTGCGATAGGTCTGTGTAGGACATGGGCGGCACCACCCAAAAGACTAGGGATCGGATGGACGTCCGCGGACGCAGAGTACCGGGACGTCCCGTGTCAGATTCCAAGGCCGGTAGACGTCCCAGGAGGTGGCGCACCGGGACGCCCTGTTGCAGACTTCGAGTCCAATCTAATAAAAGGGGCTACACGTGTACGTCTGAGGTCCAAAGTGAAAATAAAAAGCAATTTATCATTGCTCAAAAAAAAAAAAAAAAAAAAACTTTAACTTTTCTGGCAATTTTGAGAAAATTCGGTCATTTTAATAAGTATACTAATGTTCCTGCTTCAAACCCAATTTTGGTCTATTTTTAGAACAAAGTAAATTTTCCCAGGTAGCACAAGGGTCATTCCATATAAAATCAACAAATTTTTAGAAATTTTCGTGCCGCACCATTTTTAATTTTGATGATACTTGGTAGGTAATATGCACCAATATTATGTACCTCCAAACTGTTTTATTTTTTTCTCAAAAAAAATTTATTCTCGAGATATAGCCATTTTTTGCTCCGCCGATGAGTAAAATTCGGCATTTTTGATCTTTTTTCTAACAGCTCTGGTAAATTTACTGAAAGTGGTAGAAAGATCAAACATGGCTTATTCTGAAGCTAAAAGAATAAACTTTTATTTGTGCATAAAAAAAAAACGGTTTGGGTTAAGCCTAAATATAAATTTTCCCGTGTCAATTCGCGGTTCAAAAAGTGCCGTTTTCGTCATTTCAAGCATGAAAAAATACATGAAGAACTGACAGTGGGGTTCTAATTTTTTTTTCTCTTGCACCCAGTTATAGATACTAGAAGCACAGAAAAAAGTTAGATGAAACCAGTAGTCGTTCATTATGAAAAAATTGCTTAAACTTGAGAAAAAATGAAAATTGGCCTTTTTCACTCCCCAAAAACGGCCTGTGGAACAGGTAGTAAAAATTTACAAATGCATGACGTAAGAAGGTGTTACATTGCCCTTTAAAATGAAACAAAAACTGTCTTGTTATTCCAAGGCATTAAAGAGATATAAGCTTTCAAACTTTGAAAAAAATGAAAAATATCCTTTTTCACTCCCCAAAAACGGCCTGTGGAACAGGTAGTAAGAATTTGAAAATGTATGGAGGAGGAAAGTGCTACATTGCCCTTTAAATCGAAACAAAAACTGTCTTGTTATTCCCAGGCATCAAAGAGATAAGGCCCTCTGAAAATTGAAAATTCATGCAAGATTTTTTAGCATAAGTTAAAGCAGTTATTTTTAATTTTCAGAGGGCCTTATCTTTTTGATGCCTGAGAATAACAAGACAGTTTTTGTTTCGATTTAAAGGGCAATGTAGCGTCTTCTTCCTC
Source organism: Uloborus plumipes (assembly GCA_038373865.1). Taxonomy (NCBI): domain Eukaryota; kingdom Metazoa; phylum Arthropoda; class Arachnida; order Araneae; family Uloboridae; genus Uloborus; species Uloborus plumipes. The sequence continues at coordinate 16,712 of JAXGGA010001819.1, forward strand.
CATGCATTTGCAAATTTTTACTAAGTGCTCCACAGGCTATTTTTGGGGAGTAAAAAGGGCCATTTTTCATTTTTTCTCAAGTTTAATGTATTTTTTCATAATAATCATCTAACTTAGAAGGCCTATATCTCTTTAATGCCTTCGAATAACAAGACAGTTTTTGTTTCCTTTTAAAGTTCAATGTAATGCCTTCTTGCTCCATACATTTTCAAATTCTTACTACCTGTTCTACAGGCCGTTTTTGGGAAGTGAAAAAGGATAGCTTTCATTTTTTTTCAAAGTTTGAAAGCTTATATCTCTTTAATGCCTTGGAATAACAAGACAGTTTTTGTTTCATTTTAAAGGGCAATGTAACACCTTCTTACGTCATGCATTTGTAAATTTTTACTACCTGTTCCACAGGCCGTTTTTGGGGAGTGAAAAAGGCCAATTTTCATTTTTTCTCAAGTTTAAGCAATTTTTTCATAATGAACGACTACTGGTTTCATCTAACTTTTTTCTGTGCTTCTAGTATCTATAACTGGGTGCAAGAGAAAAAAAAATTAGAACCCCACTGTCAGTCCTTCATATATTTTTTCATGCTTGAAATGACGAAAACGGCACTTTTTGAACCGCGAATTGACACGGGAAAATTTATATTTAGGCTTAATCCAAACCGTTTCTTTTTATGCACAAATGAAAGTTCATTCTTTTAGCTTCAAAATAAGCCATGTTTGATCTTTCTACCACTTTAAGTAAATTTACCAGAGCTGTTAGAAAAAAGATCAAAAATGCCGAATTTTACTCATCGGCGAAGCAAAAAAATGGCTATATCTCGAGAATAAAATTTTTTCGAGAAAAAAATGAAACAGTTTGGAGGTCCAGAATATTGGTGCATATTACCTACCAAATATCATCAAAATCCAAAATGGTGCGGCACAGCCCATTTGTTGACTTTATATGAAATGATCCACAAATAACCTTTAAACGTTTTATAAACGTTTTTAAGCGGTTACAACGTTAATAACCATTTTACAACCTTTAAAAAACGAAGTGCGCTACTTGGGTTGTCTAGAGCAGTGGTTCTCAACCTTTTCACAGCTAACGCCCCCTTTAGGAGTGATTTTTTTTCCAACGCCCCCCTTTATATTAAAGGTGAGGGGGGTGCGAAACGAGGTTTAAAGTTTAAAATATTTTCCTTCCAAAATTTTACACAACGATCAAAAAAGATATATTTTTCCTCATTAGTCATTATTAGAATTAAAATGACGGATATAGAAATAGAAAAATAAATCTAGGATAAAAAATATTTTGTTTTTAAAAGAATAATAATAAAATATAATGAAATAATATAGAAATAAACAAGCGAAAAAAAAAAAATTCTTAAAAAATGAAGGAAGCAATTAGATGCAATAAAAATAAACACGCAAAGCATTTTTGTCTCATTCAAAATATGAAAGGACCATTAAAAAATATATGTAAGTTAGATATTTGTTCTTGGTGGTTTAAAGACAGTTTTCTCACGGTCGGTTTAATATTTTTTTTAAAGTGAAGGCGCAAGTCATCCTCATTCGACGAGGTAGGAAGAGGAGAAGACGATTTAAAATATTTTGGCGATAGCTCACGGATAAAGGCTACTAATGTCTCCTTGCAGCCAAAATCCTAATAATTGTTAACACTCCAGAAACCAGCTTTTCACGTTTCAGTGGTTGAAAGTTCCATCAATTCTTATTGATACTGAACAGCTGCGGTCTCAATATTTTCAAAAGGGTTCATGGCCCATTGAGGAACGTTCGGAGACAAAAATATCCTCAAAACTCTCAGAGAAGTCTTTGTGCAAAGACTGAAGATGTTGGCAAAAACGTGAGCATCATCGAAGTAGACTTCACTAAAAATAAACCATAAAAGTAAATTAACACGTTCAATGCTGACCTCATGACAATGTTAACCACCATCGGGCTGAAAAAATTTTTGTTGTCTAACTTACCAATTCCACTCCATTTTTAATCAAGAAAAAGGGGGAAAAATAAAAATTGTTTTTTAAATATTCAATTGTGAAAATTTAAATTTCTCCCCCAAGAGGACAGCCGCTCGCTACGTGAACCTGTTGCCGTTCTTCCAAGAGTTCATGCGCTTCCAACGTGTTAATGAAGTGAGCAAAAGCCAAAGTTAAAAAGAGGTCAAACAAAACAGTCAAACTGAGCGGGCACTGTAAGCATTGCAAATACGATTGCAAGGTAAAAATTTAGGAAAATAACTAAACCGAGGAAAATAGCCAAATTGCACGAATGCCTCGGCCCATCCAGATATTTTGGCTATCTTTAGGATAGTCTTACGTTCTCATAGGTACTAAACTACCTTATGAGAGCATGGTGAAAAAAAAATTACGAAAGCAAAAAACAAAATCGATGACGTTGAATGTTCTGCCTAAAACGCTATTTGTGGGAGGCACTCGAATGCAATTGTGAAACTTTTTTGCAGTATTTTGAATCCTCCAATAAATTTCAGCAATAGACATTGAAATCTGGTATCCTAAACGGGTAATTGTTCAGTCTGAAAACTAGTTTCGTTTAGCAACAATCAAAATAGGTGACTGAAACTTGAGAACTTAATTTGACTATTTTCACCTGCAGCAGGACGATATTTTTTCATGTATGATAATTACTAAATAAATGTGTGATTAAAACTATTTAACAGCTACTAGAAATTAAATTGCTATGCTAAAAATAATCAGTCAACAGTTCAGATAAAAAATAACCAAACGATTTGGGGGGGGGGGAGGGGGCTAATGCTTATGAATTTAATTTAATTATGTGTGATCAAAATTAGCCAAAGTGGCTAATATTAGATAAAACTATGCAAACCTGATTGCAACTGCGATTTAATGTAACGGTTCTTCATTAGGTAAAGCTAGACCGCGGAGAGATGGCGGGTGACCTTGAAGTAGAAACTGACCGCTTTATTTTGTAATAGGTAGCGTCAGAGTGATCAAGCAGGAAGTAAAAATTCTTATGTACGAGTAAGTAAAAAATAACTTTTGACGCTGATTCTTCCTATTTCAAAATGAAAGAGGTCCGTTTCCGCTTCAAAGTCATCCGCCAGCTTTCCGTGGTCAAGCTACCACATTCTCTCTCAATATTGTCGGACGCAAAAGATCACTAAAAAGTCAAATTGCTACAAAAAAGAAAGACAGAGAGAAAATGAAAAAAAGATAAGCAAAAAAGGTAAACTATTTTAATAAAAACAGTCACCTCCGAAAAACGTAAGGAATAAAGTTTAAAGATTCCAGAGCGCATAAGTTTATTTTATCGTGGGCACAATAAGTTGGATTCTTATTTAATGCAAAATTTAATTATAATTTTTAAATTCAAAATAAATTCTATTACATTTATTGTCATCTGACTCCCAAATTTTCCCACCGCCCCCCTATCGCCCAAAATATACCCACCGCCCCCCTACTGCCCAAAACATGTTCACCGCCCCTCAGCATCTTCCCACCGCCCACAGGGGGGCGGTACCGCCCCCGTTGAGAACCACTGGTCTAGAGGACCAAAACTTACTTCTAGGTGAAGAAGTATTTTTTGACCTATTTCAGAGCAAAAAAGCGAGCGACCTTATATTTTACTAACAATATTTTTGCGACTGCTCCATAATACGGAAAAAAATGAATGAAAATTGTTATTAGTCAAATAATAAAGCCGGCATGAGACTTCATTTTACTCCGAAAATTTCAAAATGACTTTGGAAATTTTTAGTGAAAAATAAATTCACTTTCCTTAAACTGTTATTTGTACACTAAAAATATTTATGCACATAAATTTTTTTTAAAAACCCTCGATAGCCTCGTAGCAAAAATTCACCACGTTTTTCTTTTCTTTATTGTATACAAAACATAAAAATTCAGAGAACAAGTTATCATGAATATCATAAGAAAAAAATATTTTTCTTCTGTTATACATAAATAAACATATAATATCAATTTTGAGATCCTTTTCATGATTTGCTGATAAATATTTATTTCAAATTAACTTGTATATAATAAAATGCACAATCATTAACTTTTATCTGAAACCGCTTTGAGGTCAAATAAATAACTAGTAGATAAAAAAAAAAAAAAAAAAAAAAAAAAAAAAAACTGAGCAGGAATAGTTTCGCTTTTTTTTTTCACGGAAATATGTCTTTCACGTGTGAAACTGTGATGTTATCGCGAGTTTCGGATGAGTTTTTGACAAGAAAATTACCAACATGAAAGATAAGTGTTAAACAGTTGCCTGTCACAGCGATGCTTTTTCGAAGAATGTTTAGTCAGTAACAACCCACATATTTTACGTTCTTTCGCCTTTTCAAAGGAGATTGACAATACTGAGTGTCAGTTTCTGTAAAAAATATTTTTCTTTGAATTTTGATTCTTGTTTTCAAATCAGCTGCTTGCACAGGTGCCGTTTAATTTTACATTCATAATAATCACGACCTCGGCTAATTTGTGATTTTGCAACATAATGGAACATCAATATTACGAGTAGTTTTAAAAGGTGGAAAAACTAAACGCAACACAACACTTTTTGAAACAAGTTTAAACATTTTATGAATAACCAGTAACTTTCGATTTCTAAATTATAATTTGCAAATGAATGTTTTCGTTGTAATTTCTTTCCGAAGACATTTACGTAATAAGCCCGATTTAAAGATTCCCGAGGGACTGCCAAAAATATCGTTAAGTCGAAGATATTGTTAAATCGAGAAAGCAAACATATAAGCTAAACCGATAAAATTTTGGATAATTAAGTGAATGCTATCACAAGTATACGTTCTTTTGCTTCTTTAAGAAAACCACGCATTTATATTATTAAAAAAAATATATTTCATTGACGTTTGTGTTGTTTTCTCAGGATGAGGAAAACTGTTTCACTTCTTTCGACTTTTATTCATTTTTTTAACTGATTACTCATTTGACTGATCAAGGAGCAAAAAATTTTGCTTGGAATGCTAGAAGTTTGGACGTTACTGAGGGATGAATCTTCTTACTATTGAGACATCAAGTCTAATGCTTTTGCTAGTAAAACAGTGAGAAAAAATTTTAAACATATACTTCTATATTTTTGATGACAGATAACTTAGCCATGCCCGATATCATCGTTAAGTCGAGAAAAGCTATCGTTAAATTGATGGAGTTGTAACGTTAAATTCAAGGCATATGAATTGGGACCATCGAGAGGTATCGCTAAATTGAGGAAATTGTTAAATCGAAGTTATACTGTAAATAATTTCAGGTTACAACAGTTTTGTAACCATTGAAATAACATCTTTATTTCATCCTTAGTGAATTAAACCCAATAAAGTATTTTATGTTTCGAAATTTTACGCTACAAAAACAGGCAATGGTCGTTTTAATGGACATTTTTTAACTAATATTTTGCAAGTTATTTATCGAATTTTAAATTGTAGTAGTAATGAACTGTATAGAGCAATAAGAGCGGTAGAATTTTTATAATTTACATTTTAGTTTGTCGATTTTTTTTGTCTACGGTCATGCAACACTGTGTGTCATTGAAATTATTTTGAAAGATTTTAGTACTATAGTAACAAAAGGTTCATAAGCAAACCATTTTTCAGAATGCCAGTTTTGCAGTCATCCATTTCATTTATAGAGCACCGAGGTTTTTTTTTTTTTTTAGAGAGAGAATGTTTTTCTCAACTATAATTGTAATATCGGCACAAAATTGCCCCGTGAAAGGTTTTCATATGTTATATTGAAATCATCGTTCTATTTAATGTGACAGCTGTTACTTTCGAAATAGGGTAAAATTGAACAAAAAATACAGCAGAAATATAGTTGTTAAATATCTTCGCACTCACGACAATTGCTACTTTCAAAATATAACAAAAAGATCCTTACTGTAAGAAATGTGGCTGTACGAAAACAAACTACAGAAAATAGACGTCCTTCAGTATAGAACATGACATCTTATAATTGCATTGAGCGCAATACACCATTTCCGCATACTCTATACTACAAGATTATCTATTTCTTGGAGTTGCTACGCTCATAACTCTACCAGCATCTGTTTTAAATGTCGTGCTTTCGTCGATGGGTATTGAATGAGCAACAAGAGCATAAACGCTTTCCCAAATCATGCTACACATATGAAATTCATTCCAGAGGTGCTCGCAATTCATGCTAGCAATTTATTGAACAATTTATTAGTACCGAGAAAAAAGTCCAACAGCGCAATTTTCAATTCTCTTTTACGCGCTAAAAAGGTGGGAAATGTTTTTTCATGAATTGAACGTGAATGTCAAAATGTTAAAGAAGTAAATCTGGGGAACAAATATAATATTTTTTACTTTTGTTGTAGTTTCACCTCTTTTCTAATTCCCGTTTAATTCAAAATATGTTTATTTTCTACGGAGATTCTACGTTTGGGTTTTTTTTTTTTTTTTTTGTAACCCGCGAGGGTCTCGGGAAAGAAGCAAGCACAAGTAACTATTTTTTTCGAAAAAGCACGAATTATTTTTTTTTTTTTCATTTCTTATCCAAGAGTGCTGTGTACTTCATCCAACAAATACGGCGTTATTGTAAGTACAACTTCTTTATAGATTTTATACGCTAAAAAACTTCAAATAAAAAATTTTTTTAATGCTGTACCTATTCGTCACTGTTTTTACATACCACGTTTTAAGTGTAATGCAATTATTTTTAAGCAGAAGACATTTTTTATCTTCTTTACCCCTTAATTTATGCTTTTTTCGGATTATCCGTGATACCCGTGCCACCCTATTCCGCGGATAATCGGGAGTGTACTATATGACTATTCCGAAAGTGATGACGAAAATGGAACTCATGATAAGTCCAGATGCCACTATGTTTGAATTACTCCCCCCCCCCCCCCAGCCCCGTCGAAATTCACATTCCAACAAACACAGGTGGATGCAGCAATCTACAATTCTACTTTCGCTCAAGAAAAACAATGTTTCAAGCTAGTTTTTCACGCAATAAATTAATTTCTTTAAGGAAGAGAATAATAGATAAGCACAGCTAAGCATTCAAAGGCAACGTCTAAAGTCAAAAAGCAGCTCAAAAAGGTGGGTGCCTATAAATAACAATTAAAGCAATTTATTCTGTTGCCGTTACCGAATTTTTGATGTTTTACCTGGTACCGTATTTAGAAGCTCAATGCCTAAATATTTTGGTCAAAAAAGACATGATTTGAAATTCCATTCTTTCTTAATGTTATGTCTTAATACATAACACAGCTTTCTTTCTCTTTTTAAGTATTTATTTCTAACATTTTGACGATAATAGACAAAACTAAAGCGGCTGCTTTGACAATACTTTTTAAATAGAGATTTTACTTCTTCCTAATAGATCAATCCCCAGGCAAGTGGTAATTGATAACTCAGATACTGGAAACTCACCTGAAACTCCAAAATTTTCTGTAGCTTTTCAGAAACAAATTTAAAAATTGAATAAAATGACATGTTTGTGGTGATTAGAAAATTCTTTATTGCACAAATATTTGACATAAATGCCCGTACACTGCAAAGAAAGTTCTTCAACATAGTAATAAGAAATAAACAAATCACTTTTTGAATACATTTTATGCAAGAAGTCAAAAATGATGGTGCACGTTGGTTAAAAAACAACCAACTTTCAAGTTTCGTAGAAAGTTAATAAATTTCATAAACTAGGCATGAAATTACTTTGGTATGAACTTACTTTGGAGAGTCACACTCTCGAAAAGCTTGCTGAATTCCTCCACCACAAGACCGCGAACACTTCCCGAACGGTTTCCATTTTCCCCATTGTCCATCAACAGGTGTCAGTCCATCAGGTAAGTACCTGACGCATTCTCCTTGAAAGCAACGCTAAAAATAGATTTAAGAAAAAACCTTCCTTTTATAATTTTCCCAATTATGTGTTGCACTAACAAAAAATGGGAAAAAATGAGAAACCGTTGTAAAATACTCTAGATAGTTTTTGCAGTTTTCCACGCCCATGATTTTTTATTACAAGATAAATTTAAAGACAGGATTTTTTTAGGTTATTACTAGAAATTTAATGCAGAAAGTATTAAAAATTTTCAGTTAGAAACAAAAAAAATCATCTTGAAGCGTTTCTTAACACATTGCGTATAACTTGAGAATATTTAAGCCAAACAAAAGATATTAATTGCATAGCTCCGTTGTAATTTTATAATTGCATAATTAAAGAAACTTTTTATTTCGTCAGTTCTATTTTAGAGAATAATCCACTGCAGCCAGGGAAGTCAGGTGTAGCTCAAAGCCGATGTAAGCAACTATTTAAAATGAACTATCTTTATTTTCAGTTCACTATCACAAGTGCTTTCAATGTGCCCGAACATAGAGTTAAGTTTGACTCGATGAACATCGAACATCTAAAATCAAATACATCTAAAGCTTGACCACGGAGAGATGGCTGGTGATCTTGAAGTGGAAACGGACCGTTTTCTTATATAATAGGTAGCATCAGAGATATCACGTAAGGTAGTAAAAACTTTAGTGTACCAAGTTTGTAAAAAATTAATTTTCTCATTGATACTACCTATTAAAAATGAAATGAAGCAGTCTGTTGCCGTCTCTAGGTCAGGCGCAATCTCTCTCATGGTCAAGCTATAACCCATTAATGCCTAGCGTCCCTTTTTAGGGACGGTCCAAAAAAGGGTCTGAATTTCCCCCAAATGAACATTTCAACCAAATAATAGTGTTCATTTAGTACTTTGGTTTTGTTTCAATTCGTTATTAACAGATTGCAGCACATAACCATTGTAAAGTGTGTTCTATAGCAGTTTTAATGTGACCTTTATCAAAAATTACATCGTTCACAATCTCAAGAAAAAAAGCTAAGTTTTCAAAGTTATTCCCAGCTTCCCAGTTTATGTTAATTGCTGATTTTATTTCTTCTTATAAAATGTCTATTTAAATATTATATCGTAGGCAGAAAAAAATTTTAGTAAAAAAAAGTATATACCCTCTGGGGTCTATCGTAACTTTTAAGGGACGATTCTTCTTTCCTTAATAAAAAATTTATTTTTTACGTAATATATATTTTTTTTTATTTTTCCTGTCCATTACACACTGTTTGTAACCAGTATACAAAATATATTCGGAAAATAAAATGTCAGGCATTAATGGGTTAAACAGATTGAACAAAGCCGTTAAGCTCATGGCGGTTCATTTACAAAAATAAAAAAGTAAAACTCTCCCTCTTGTGTTCAGGCAGAACTAATCAGAACGGCTGGATATTTTTCACAGCCCTAAACGTAGGGTCATGGGAGGTTACTGTGACGATTCGGCTGTGACGATTTCTCGATTCGGCAAATTTTGCCTGACGATTCGTCGCTTTTATAGACATAATTGAAAAATTGCATTTTTTTCAATGCCCGAATGTTCCTTTTCATTAAATGTGTATAATCGCATTTTATCATTCGGCAAAATTTGGAGCCCTATTTGGCATTCTGCCATCCCAAAAGTTTAAGTTCGGGGCGTCTGACTGTAGCTTTATGCGTTAATATTGAGATCCAAACACAACTGTCAAGCATAACTTTATTTAAAAATTAATAATGTAGGGAAAACTAGGCTATTTAACGTGCACGGATTTTATACTTTAATTGAAAGCCCATACTAATAATTCTAATTTGAAGGTCCGATCAGGGGTGCTCCAAACTAAAATTTTTTGCAGGGAGAATTTCAATTTTACAGAATGATAAAATACCAGTCTGCACACTTATCGCATACACTTGAAATATAAAAGGAACATTTAAAAAAAATTTTTAAAAATATAGAATGTCAATGTTGTTTCCAAATTTCCGAATAAGAACATCTTTGGGAGGTCATGATGACCTCCCGTGACCTCCCATTGGGTCGTGCTTGAGTCCGATCCATGGAAACTGATTTTCATTTCCTCGATTATATGTTTCGAATTGACGGTAAAAATAATTTCTGTAAAGTTATTTTCTCCGAGAGCATCTGGTCTGAGATCGCTTAGCGAAATGAGGTCAAGGCAAAGAAAACGCGTGCTCCTTCTTTTTGACCTTGAAAAGAGCCACTCCGTCTCTATTTATGTATCTGAACGATTGGGTGAAGGAAACTTTCAATGGGGAAGTTTTCCATTTTTTGATTTTATTTTTAGTAGATATTTTTAGTAGATAGAATGACCTCCCTAAAGGGTCTGTAGAAAACAAAATGTGCAGGAAAAAAAATATATATATTTTTTAAAATAATTTTCACAGTACGAGAAGCAAAATGTCTCTGCTTAAATACATCATCACGGCGTGTCATTGATGTAATTGATGACAGCAAGCAGAGCCAAAGAGTTGTGATTTTTGTTTACTTTTTGCTGCGTGTTCGCGCCGTGTTTGGTTTTGATAAGTCGAATAGTATGGTGGCCATTTATTAAATTTCTCAAAATAGGACATTTGAGTATTTTCAGCATCTACAAGTGTTCTTAATGATAATAAAAATCCGCATACTTTTTAGCAGTTCATATTTATTACAGAAAGAGCAGAAATGAACACTCAAAAAAGAAAAAAAATTATTAATATAGTTTTAATGAACAAATTTTGGGCATTTAGAGCTGATTTCAACACTTTCGCTACCGATCACTAGCCAGCGCGTGATGTTGAAAAGTTTCTCCTCTTCAATCCGCATGGTTTAACAGGTGTTACTCAGAGTATTGGCAAAGGGGTAATTTATCGCATCGAACATGTTAAATAAGACTGGAATTTTTGGCAGGATTTCATACAGTTTATTTGCAAAGGCTCGATAAACATAAAATGTAATCAAGTAACTAAGCATTCTTTAATTCATTAGTATGAAAATGCTTAAACAGCTCTGCCCAATTGGTTTCGTTTGGAGTGTTTTGTTCAGTAAAGCGGGACATTGCAGCATGTACGGGACTACGGGACAGGATACCCGAAAACAGGACTATTCAGTTTAAAACGGGACGTATGATCACTGTAAGTATAGTTCAGATTCAGTAAAATGAGGAATGAATTTGCAAACAATCAATTTACTAAAAAAAAACTATTTATTGCGTTTTGATTAATTCTGTTTCCAAAATTCCTTATTGTAGGAATAGTTTTCTGATAGAAGTTACATTGACTTTTAGGAAATAATCGCCTTTTCTTCCCTCACTCCCTAAAAATACTTATAAATTGACTGCAAATGTTTGCTGACTTAACACTGATAGTAACGACTAGGGATGCACCGATTAATCGGCAGTACCGATTAATCGGCCATAATCGGCCACTTTGCCGATTATTAATAATCGGTAAAATGTTGCCGATTAATCGGCGGGAAAATATTTTTTAAATATTATGTTTTAAAGTATAATTTTACCAAGAAATTTTGATAAGCATCATTATCAACTGTAAATAAATATTTTTCTTTAATCCTTACTATAACAAGTAGTATGAAAGTGTACAGAGTAAATACAAAACAAATAGTTCATACAGTGCATAAAACTGAATTCAATATTAAAAGATAACCCTCAAGGCTGATATTAATATGACACTATTAGGAATAATTAAATTCTTGAACTTTTAAATTGGAATACAAAAACATGAGTATTTCATTTTATTTATAATTAGTCAAATTATGGTCTAAATGAAATTACTTTTTATGTGCCTTGAAAAAGAAACTAAGATGAAAAAATTTATAAACAATAACTATTTTTTTCAAACAAACGTACAACAACGAAATAAAAAAAAAAAATCCTCACAGTTATTATAAATTTTTTAGTTAATTTTTCTGTTTTGAATAAATGCACACATAGAGACAATTTTGCTATATTTTTTATGTGTCAATACTTTTTTTCTTATCATAAAGCTATTTGAAAACCTCTAATTTTCAAAGAATAAGTCTTGAATTTAGTGGCTTCTAATAATTGAAAAATAAATTTGAATTGAAAAATCTCCTAAATTAAAATCTCACACTAAAGCCTCCCCTATTTTTTTGTTTTTTTAATGTCATGTCTAGTTACCATAATTAACAATGTGTTAAATATGTTATGTGTGAAGGTAATTTTATTAACAATAATATTGGTTCAAAGGTTTAAAAATTGGTTTACTGAATTTGGATAAAATTTTGAAATTATTTTGGGAGAGTTAGGAAAAAATATTTTTTTTTCTCAAAAAAAAAGTAGTAACTATTTCTAAAATCGGAATCGTCAAAGAAAGAAAAAGAAAAAAAGGATGGAAAACAGTGATGATGATATTGTTAGTATTAAAAATAATCATTTTGATCATTAATCGGCTCGGCCGATTAATCGGCCGATTATCAATAGCCGATTAATCGGTAATCGGTAATCGGCCAATTTGCTTATCGGTGCACCCCTAGTAACGACAACATTTTCTTTCCCCAGAGAACTCCTTCCTGCCCACAGTGTGCAAAAAGTAGGGCGGCGGAGCAGTGGCGCACCCACGGGGGGGGGGGGGAGCTAAGGGGCTTAAGCCCCTCCCAGAAGCATGAAAAAGAACCTTTTCGATAAAACCGAACTGCTGAAAATTGTGTTTTCTGGACTTGAATTTTGGAAACTTGCAGAGACAGCCCGCAATCCCCCTTTTCAATTGCACCAAAAAGTGACCTCAGTTTTTTTTCTTTTTTTTTTTCCTCTAAGACTTCAAATCCTAAAATTTTCCGAAGGAGGGTCACTTAGCCCCTCCGTGAAAACAATCCTGGGTGCACTACTGGAGGGAAAGGGAGAGAATATTAAAAACAGTGCGCAACCACTGTATTTGTTACTGTGGCTTCCTGTAAAAAACCAGCTTTTATGTGGCACATTGTAATCTAAATAAATTCCACTTAGTTTCAAAAATGAATTGATTACCTTTCCTTCGCTGCACCGAGTGCCGTCAGCCCAGGGCATATGCTGTGTACGACAGCCCCCTTGGGGGGTATCGTCCATAGTACACCATAAGCGTTTGCATTCGGGCATGTATGGGCAAATTCTAGACTTTGGTCCAAACACTAATTCGCACTGACGATCTCTAGGGTAGAGTTGTCCTGGAGGCTGTTGAAATTCGTCATCTTGCACGAGCAAATTTCTTCCTGGCCTGTCCATCAAGCAATGGCCGTAACCAATGCTGATAAGAAACACAGAAAGAATAAATTAAATTTTTTTTGAATTGAAAATAATTTAAAGCAGATTTTAAAGACATGTTAATCATAGAGAAATCTATAATTTCTGGAGCTTTTGCTTTATAAACACAGGTAAAAGACAAAATTACAAAGAAAGAAAAAAATAGAATAAATAAAATAAATAAATAAATAAATAAATAAATAAAAATAAATAAATAAAAAATAAATAAAACCAAAAATAGATAAAATACTTGTTTTTTCATCACAAGCTCATAATTTTAATAACAGATTGCAGAATTTGTCAAGTTGTTTTTTTTTTTTATATTTCTTGAATAGAAATGCAGTTTAAATTAAAGCAAGCAGTTCGGAAAGCAAAAAAAAGACATTAGAAAATAATTTAAAAAATAAAAAACATAGAATGAATATGAATTGGAAAAAATATAAAATAAAATGAGATACAATGTTAAGGCTACAGTGGACAAATAAAATTGGATTTTTTCAATTATTGATTTATAAGTCTAAAACTTTGTGTGCTTGTATTATTGTATATTTACTACATCTAAAAGCGTAAAAAACACAAATTAGTGCAAAAACAATGAATACTTTTTTTTCAAATTTCAAATTTAAGTATTTTTTTAACAAAATTTCAAAATGTTCCAGGCGTCGCAATTTTTTTTCGAACTTTGAATTTCCACTTAATTTCCAATCATTAGGCATGATGGCACAAAACAATGCATTAAAAACAATGTTTACTGTGGTAGTTTATAAAAGATGGCTGAAAATGAAAATTTATATGATTTTTTCAACTGAAAATTTTTATTTTCAGCCATCTTTTATAAACTATTTCATAAAACATTGTTTTTAATGCATTGTTTTGTGCCATCATGCCTAATGATTGAAAATTAAGTGGAAATTCAAAGTTTGAAAAAAAATTGCGACGCCTGGAACATTTTGAAATTTTGTTATAAAAATACTTAAATTTGAAATTTGAAAAAAAAAAGTATTAATTGTTTTTGCACTAATTTGTGTTTTTTATGCTTTTTGATGTAGTAAATATACAATAATACAAGCACACAAAGTTTTAGACGTATACATCAATTATTGAAAAAAATCAATTTTATTTGTCCACTGTAGCCTTAAAACATTGTTGCACGTTAAAATGTCGAAAAATTTTAATTTAAAAAGACATATGTAATATTTTTTATTTGTAACATTTACTCTAGGTGACAAATTCAATAAAATAACAAAACATTCAATTGTGATATTTTCACAAAAATAAAAATTTCTTTCCTCCATTTGCAAAGTGCTAATTTTGTCTTTAAAATACTAAGTTTAAAAATTTGCTTGATAAAAGTTTGCGGCGTATTTTCGATTTTCAATGCGTGAAATACGCTTGTAGAGGAGTCAAATTGCCTTCCGAATGAAAGCATTTACTTACTCAAAGAAGGTTGTCAGGTATTGCCTACTGCACTCTGACCAGCTCCAAGGATGACTATTGTAATCCAGCATTCGGGCCATGACGTGAAGTTTCCTCTTTTCTGGATGATGACGAGTGCATTTAGAGTCGTCATCGTGCGGAATACTCATTCTGTGAATACAAAAGCATTTTTTTTCATATAACTCTGAGCTTTCATTTCAGGCTAAAGAATTCAATTATAAATTGAATTGTATCCAATATTGTCAAAAAAATAGAGCAATAACTTGTTTATTAGCTTTATATCGTAGAAAAAGATCTTACCCACAGAAGTTGTAAAATAAGAACTATACATTTTCAAAATGCAAAACTAAAGGCTCCAGATAAACTTAAATTAAAAGAAAAAAAATCAATAACATTTCTTTCTTTTATTTTATTACTTCTGAAACCTTTACATTCCATTTATTTAATGAGGAGCTAGATGCATATAAAAATAATCATCCTTAGCTTCATTCCACTCTCCCTCTCTTCTTAACCTTTTGACGCAGAATTTTCACCAATGCATTTTCCATACTTTGTTCATTTTCTGTATTAATTTAGGTCAAATATGTAAAAAATATGATATTTAGCATTTTCATAATTTTCTGGTTATATAACACAGCAAAGGACAACGATGTCCTTTTCTGTTTAAAAGGTAAAATATTCATGGGAAGTTGGGGTTTCGTACTGCGGGACAGGTGTCCCAATTCTGCTTCAAAGGGTTAACTTCGGTTTAAAATTTATTTATTTTCATTATTACGTATTTGTGCGAGTCCCTCACCGAAAAAAAGCTTCTTGGTGAAATATTCGTCACATTTTAATAATTGTTTTTTTTTCATCTGAGTATACGTTGGCAATTCTACTCCGCTGTATAATTTTGAAACACAGTTAAAACTTCTGAAAGGAGGGTTCCCAAAATTAAATCAGCATATGCAGACATTCTGGCTTTAAATATAGTTTCATTTGTGTTTATGTTTAGTATTTCGTGATGGTAGAGCAAATATTAGTTTAGACTGACGTTGGATCATTTAAAAATCTCATTTTCATGGGAAGAATAAAGATTAGTAGGGTGAGTTCTGGTAAGTGCGTACCCTTTTTTTCAAAGTTCATGTTCTCAGGGATGCTGCTCTGTTGAAAAATCTTGTACACTCATAATTTTTTTTTAGTTTTCTTTCCAGATCCTTTACTAAGATTTTCAAGCATAAAATATGTCAAATAAACTATAAGCATAGGTTTTGTGACCTGGTTTATGACACCTATTCTAAGGTACGCACTTTCCCTACCTAGCGGGGTAAGTGCGTCCACCTTATATTATATGAATATGAGCAGGAAAAAACTTCTGGCACATATTAAATACGTTAGGTAGTTGCCTTGGGATAATTCCTAATACTAGAGATTAGCACTTGCTTGCATGGATGAAACGCAATCAGTGATGTCCCACGTGTCTTGCGAACAACTGTCATTTGAAGATTGAGAGAGTTGTGTCTGTGATTCTTCCTCTGTCCTTTTAATAAGACCAAGTGAGCAAATGTAAGGTGTTTTTATTTAGTAATAATCACTCATAGTCTACATAGTTTATTTTGGTTTAATACATTAATCAGTCGGTGTTTAAGCCAGGGTTCGCACTTACCCCTTTTTAAATGTAAGATGAGACATGTGCGTCCAATAGCTTTGTTGTAAGTGCGTACCCCTGTGATTTTGTTTTATTTTATTTGTAGAGTAGATCGTTAGGTGACCTGAGTGAACATTCGGTTTTTTTTTTCTTTTTTTTCTGAATAAATACGTTTTAAAATATTTTTCTTATTAAAATCAGAAGCAGTAAGAAAAAACACAAAATAAAAAGCAAAAAGAAAATAATTGATCATGATGTGATACTTGTACTTTTTTTTTTTCTTGTACATTCAAATAATTTTTCACAAGGTGTTCTTAATTTTCTTTAATATAATTTATTCATTACTCCACCTTCGTTTTTTGAATCTGTTGGTTCCTTATTTAGTGTTTCACTTAATTTCATTAATTCATTTGTCATACTGGTTTAAATTAAGTATAGCTTATGATCGCTATTTTGAACGAAAAATTTACTAACTGATATCTAAAAGCCAATATATTTCAGAGGTAATGAATAAAATTGAAATCTTATGCCGCATTCAATGTTAATATAAATACTTGATGGAAATGACGTCGGATTTATAATCGATTTATAAAAGAGTTATAAGCAAAATTAAAGGTGAATTACGACAGTCGGATTTTCCACGTAATGGTACCACGTAATAATCACTTGCCTCATCATAATGGTACGCACTTGCTTCGCATAATAGTACGCATATGCCTCATGATAGTGGTACGCACTTGCCCCATCATAATGGTACGCACTTACCCCGACCTTATTTTAAAGAAAGGGAAAGTGCGTACCGTCATATAAACTAATTTTAGTTAGATTATTTGATCAAAATACCCCATGTATGTTATTAGTAGCTATTACTCAAAAGAAACAACTTGCATTTCTTGACTTCAATTGCTTGGTATGACTACAAGAGAATCTGAAACAAAACCTTCTCAATCTTTACTTAAGAGTTTTTTTGAAGACATTTAAGTTATCCCTGATTGTGATTCGTCTATTAAATCCAGGCCTGAATTCTACTTATTGAAATTATCATTAGACAGTTATCTAACATAGTCGATGTGTTGCAGAAGCCATTTCAAGACAGTGTTCATATAATTCCCAGTGGACGCACTTACCCCGTGGACGCACTTACCAGAACTCACCCTATTACTTAAAAAAGATAACGCTGTTTTAGATCACAAAATTTGTCTTTTGGTTTCCAGAAAAGTAAAAACATGGAAAAGGAAATTTGGCTCCCACTTTTCTAAAGAATTCAGAAACCTTCCCAATAAAAGTCAATCAGGTTACTTCAATTAACCGGGAACCACCCTGTGTTTGCGTGATGACTTCTGGAGTAGTTCATCAAACATGGCCGAAGTTAAGTCTGCAACGGCAAGAAAATAGCTGAGTAGTTTATTTACCTGCAATTTCTGCAAAGTTGTAGCATCGAGAGATTGCAAATTTACTTATTTGGGGTAACGTCCTAAGCAGACAGCAAACGAGCTGAAGGCGAAACACATAATAAAGATGCTGGATATACCTTCCAATTGATACCTAATTAAGTATTTTTCACTACAGTGAGAAGTCCGCATTATAGCAACTTGTGCCAATTCAGCAAATTTTTTTGTAAATAAATTTGATTTTCACAGGAAATGGGTGGAAACCTGCGAGATCCAGGAACGTTACCCAGAAATGATCTGTCATGTTTCGGAATTATTTCCTACCACAAGTTCATTTTTTTAAAATTTATTTTGATAATCCAGAATAATATATAAAAGGGAACAAAGCATCAGAAATTGCATAAAATAAAGTTTCCACGAAGCCACTTAACTTGTTCCTTAAAACTAAATCATGCTTCAGGAACTCTTAAGAACTTTACTTTTCATTTGAATCAATATAAGAATTTCTTCTCCTATATCTGATTACATAACAATAAAATTTCATCAAGTTGAGGAAAAGCACAGAGCCCTATTTAAGGTTCTTTAGTCGTAAAGGCGAAAACCCAGACCATGAAAATGACAATGCCATGAAGCGCTTTATGAATACAAAGTTCAGAAGGAATTTCGCGAAATGAAAAATTACATCCTTGAAAATAAATAAGGAATTTGATTATTCGTTCTGAATTCAAATTCTCTGTTTTAGAGCTGTCGCGATGAATTATTAATTAGAAATTAAGAATAAGTAACTTTTTAACTTGTTCCGAAATGGAAATTTATGGATGCAAGAATCCCGTTTCTTATTCACAAATGAGATATTTTT
This sequence comes from Uloborus plumipes, assembly GCA_038373865.1. Taxonomy (NCBI): domain Eukaryota; kingdom Metazoa; phylum Arthropoda; class Arachnida; order Araneae; family Uloboridae; genus Uloborus; species Uloborus plumipes. The sequence continues at coordinate 35,104 of JAXGGA010001819.1, forward strand.
CTTACACAGTAACGCTTTGCAAACGTTCAGTTACTGCCAAGGTTGCCAGATTTAAGAACTGTAAATACGGGACAGGCTCTTGGGGGGGGGGGGGGACTATTAAGAGATGAAGTCCTAAAGGTTGAATTTTTACAACCTTGACTTTAATATTAAACGTTTCTCACAAGCATAAATTAAGAAAAAATTACACAATGATCATATGAATAAAACTTAATTTTCGACCATTGCTGTTATTTTTTGTCTTGAATATTAGTGGGAGAAGGTTTAACACTAATTATTGTGAAAATTCGTATTTCCCTGTTATTAACCCCCTTTTTCCTGAAGCAGACCAGTCATTTCAAATATTGGCGGTGGGGGGGGGGGGGCAAAAGGTAAATTGTACCAAATTTCAATGTAAATTATACCAAAAAAAAAAAAAAAAAAGCTAAAGCCAAGCCCACTTATATGTAAATACATTTATTTCCCAAAACTAGGGGAGAGGCTATTGGCCACCCGTCCTGATGTCCCAAATGACGAGCCTGTCTTGGCGTGAAAGATGTTTTAGTCACTTCTACTGATGACTAATGTTTAGTATGTACTTCTTCAAAAAGCTAGTCGTACCAATGGGGAAATTTGAATGCAAAATAATTTTAATGAGTTATTAACAAAAATTTTTATTTCAATTGAGTAGACATAGAATTAAACCTTACTTTTTGAACTCACTATATGAAATTAACCTAAAACAAATTTAAAAAAAAATCAATATTCAATCTCTTTTGGGGAAAAACTACAGTTTTGTCATTATTATAACATAATAATTATTCTTATATAATATCGGAAAATTCTTTTTTTTTTAAAATCATATTTGCTATTTGATTTTACTGCTGCAATAAATCTTTCTAAGTTTTGATGGGCTTTAGGTTGCCATAAAGCTCACTGTAATTAATATTTCTGTCGCTCATTGTAAAAATTATGTATTTTCATGTTTTTAAAACGCGTATTTCTTTGCTAAATGGAATAACATTTAGTTACATCTTTTAGCATAAAAGCGAAGCGAAGCAAATTTCAAAAAATTGAAATTGATTTTTTCAAAAAATATAGTGACTAATAGTAGCTGAACACATATATTTCTTTCATAATTAAAAATTTGAGAAGGGCTGTTTTGTATAATAATGCATAGTAAAATCATTTACAAGGAGATACCCCACTTTTAAACCAGACGTTTATTGAATTGATTGTCACAATAATTTCTGCTCTAAATGAATAGAACTCTAACATTACTTCAGAATAGGAAAATGCAGTCGTCGCTGGATATAACGACCGTCTCCTTCCTTCAGAAAACGGTCTTTATAACGAGTGGTCGCAATAAGAGGTAGAACACAGAGTATTATATTGGAATACAGTTGGGAGTTTTCTCACCGGTAGTTATATTAGGATGGTCCTTATAACGTGTGGTCGTTATAACGAGCGTCGACTGTATTATAATTCAATCAATTTTCTTATCACTCTAGTTCACATTTTTAATTTTACTTCATTTTTTTTCCTGAAAGTAATGTTTCGTTTTGTAAAATGCTGCTTCTAGCCAGAATACGGGACTTTAGCCGTCCCATATCAAGGTTCCCCGGGACGCGGGACAATATTTCAAAAAACGGGACTGTCCCTTGAAATCCGGGACGTCTGGCAACCCTGGTTACTGCATGCATGGAATAATTTTGTAAATAAGTGAAAATTATTCTTATATGCTAATTAGCAACTTTCAGAAATTTATGACGATTAGGAGGACAGAAAAAGTAATTTTTGGCCACACAGATGAATGAGAATTTCATAAATAACTTTGTGATGAGAAGTCAAAGAAAATAAAATAATGTCAATTTGCAGGAAACTGCACACACGTGTTTCATAATTTCAAGGAACCATTTTTTCAATGCAAAGAAGTAAGTTAAGTTAATGTATGAAAAGACATCCGACAAAAGCTTCAGTCGGAATGATTGTTTTATTCTATTTAACAAAGATGAAAATGTTTGAAAAGAACTTGAAGTAAAACTTAGTAAAACGTAAAATCTGTCATCGGGGTGTTCCGAACTTAAATGTTTGAGAGGGCGAAAACTATCAATTCGCTGAATGGAACTCCAAATTTTACAGAGAAATAAAAAAACGTGTCTACGCACATCCAATGAAAAGTGACATTCGAGCATTTAAAAACTCAATTTTACAATTACTACTAGTAAAATCTGTCCGCTTCTGTCAGTCTGTCAGTCTGTCCGTCTGAAGCTTGAACTCCTGAAAAACCGCTGAGCGTAGAGAATCAAACATAGTACCATTCTATTCGATATTTTCTGAGGAAGACAATAAGACCAACCGCGTAATTCTACGACGTTAATTAGCTGAGATATTAATTAAAACGTTAATTAAATGTTTTGCACTTTTTAAAATTCCTAGACATTTATTTCTTTTCGTTGCCATTTTGAATAAAAACTTCAATTAAATTATTGAGCTATTTGAAATTCTAAGACATTTATTTCTTACCATTGCCATTTTGAATTAAAACGTTGATTAAATTATTGAACTATTTAAAATTCCAAGATATTTCTTACCGTTGCCATTTTGAATTAAAACGTTAATTTAATTATTGAACTATTTAAAATTCCAACATATTTATTTCTTTCCGTTGCGATTTTAAATTAAAACGTTAATTAAATTGAACTTTTTAAAATGAAAGAGTTATTTTTTTCCATTGTCATTTGAATACGTGTTATAATAAAGTTCTAACAATTGTTTTTATTCTAATTATTAATGACATTTTTTCTCTGGTACCATTTTGAAAATGTGTTTTTAAATAAAATTGCAATTGCTGTTTTTAGAAGGGACTTTTTTTGGCTGCGATCCAAATATTAAAAGAACTTTTTCGTTTAGAATTTCGCAATTAAATTTTACAGGAAGAAAGCGGTTTGGAAATAATTGTTTCTTGCCGTTGCCATTTTGAATTAAAACGTTAATTAAATTATTGAACCGTTTAAAATTCTAAGACATTATTTCTTACCGTTGCCATTTTGAATAAAAACGTTAGTTAAATTATTGAACTGTTTAAAAAGATTCCAAGGCATTTATCTCTTACCGTTGCCATTTTGAATAAAAACGTTAATTAAAATTATTGAACTATTTAAAATTCCAAGACATTTCTTACCGTTGCCATTTTGAATTAAAACGTTAATTAAACTATTGAACTATTTAAAATTCCAAGATATTTATTTATTTCCGTTGCGATTTTAAATTAAAACGTTAATTAAATTGAACTTTTAAAAATGAAAGAGTGTTATTTTTTTCCATTGTCATTTTGTATACGTGTTATAATAAAATTCTAACAATTGTTTTTATTCTAATTATTAATGATAGGGATGCACCGATAAGCAAATTGGCCGATTACCGATTAATCGGCTGTTGATAATCGGCCGATTAATCGGCTGGGCCGATTAATGATAATTTTGATTGTTTTCCTACTACCAATTTTACCATCACTGATTTTTCTCTCTTATACAATTCCAAGTTTAGAAATAGTAAGTAATTTATTTCTGAGAGAAGATTTTTTTTTCCATTTTCCTAGTTTTCACAAAATAATTTCAATATTTTATCAAATTTCTTAGAACCAATTTTCATATTATTGTCAATAATATTATTAACACATTGTTAGTTATGTTAATTGGACATAAAAATTAAAAAAAAAAAGGGGTTGGGGGAGGGGGAGTCTGTGGTGAGCACTCCAATTTAGGAGTACTTTCAATCCATATTTTTTAATAATTAGTAACAATTTAATTCAATACTTATATTCCTTGAAAATTAGTTATCTAAAAGCACTGTGCTAAGGAGAAAACTATCGCCACATGAAAAATGTGTAGCAACATTGTCTATGTGTTTGTTTATCTATTCAAAGTAGGTCTTAATTAAAAAATACTTTATATCAACTGTGAGGATTATTATTACTGTTAATAAAATTATTCATCATAGTTTCTTAGTGAAGGTATACTTTAGAGAATAATAGTTGAAAAATATATTTTCTGCCGATTAATCGGCCCGATTTTGCCGATTATTAATAATCGGTAAAGTGCCCGATTATGTCCGATTAATCGGTACTACCGATTAATCGGTGCATCCCTAATTAATGATATATTTTTTTCTCTGGTACCATTTTGAAAATGTGTTTTCAAATAAAATTGCAAATGCTGTTTTTAGAAGGGACTTTTTTTTGGCTGAGATCCAAATATTAAAAGAACTTTTTCGTTTAGAATTTTGCAATTAATTTTACAGGAAGAAAGCGGTTTGGAAATAATTGTTTTTGGTAAGGAATTTTATTTGTTTTTAGGGAGAGTGCTAAGTATGCGCTACTCGACATCGTCTTTATTTTTGAGGAAGCGTGTGCAAATAATTCGATTGTTTTTTTTGATGCAGGAAAGCTTTCTAGTGAGCCGCTTTAGCGGGGAGTAGTTTGTTAAACTTTTCCTTGGTACTTTAAAGGCGAGTCGCCTTGGCGTCGAGTAGTTGATTGAAACTTTCCTCTCGACTGTAAAGGCATCCGCCTTGGCGGCGAGTAGTTTTCTCAAACTGCCTTCACTACATTACAGCCCGTGCAACGCCGGGCCACGCAGCTAGTTATGTCTTTTAATTTTGCTGAATCGTCAGACAAAATTTGCCGAATAAGAATTTTTTTGGAAGGTCAGAGTGACCTCCCGTGACCTCCCATAGGAGCGCCTCTGTTTTTCATGACCCAGTTGATGGTTAATTCTGTCAACTAATTTACTGCTTGAGTGTATTGATTTCATTCCTTAGATATCGAAAAAACAACTACAATAATGTTTATTTTAGTGAATAGAAACTTCGCTGTTGTTCCAGCAAATATCTGATTTTCATTTTAATGAGTGTCTAGTATGCAAAGTGCATAATATGTCCGCAATTCAAAAAACACCTAGGTAATATACAAAATAATTTCGAGTACTTTAGTGGATCATCCTAGTTAATCTGCGCATTACCAAGATAATATTCAGCATTACTGATTTATGCACTTTATCGGTAATTTATACCGTCAACTGGCGTACCTTACACCTTGTTTCGGATGACATTGGTTAAACAAACGAAAACTAAATCTTTACTATCAGCAATGATTATTTCACCCCATTAGTAAAAACTTTAAAAAAATTATGCTTTACACTTTTTCTTAAAACTCTTTCATTCGACCATGTTAACCGTATCGTATAAATTATTATTTTACGATGTAGTTTTAGCGTTTTGAAGCAGGCAAAGGAGAAAGTAGTTAAGTGTCAAAATGTCAAATGTTTTACGTAAGTGTTTAGTGCGTTTAAAATTCAGATGATTTAAAAACAAGTGCCGATTGCGTTTCATGAATAGCTTTGTGTAGGCATATTCAAATGAGATAAAAGCTTGCACTGAAGGATGAAACACAAATACTGGGTGGGGCTCAAGAGATTCGTTACATTTCCCTTTTAACAGAATGATTTGGATGTGAATCAAAAATTAAATTATTTTTCAATAAAAGCAATTTATTCGTAGGCTGCCCTCGGTAACTACATCAGATAAATCTTACAGTACTTAAAAATTCATTCGTGTTTGAATTAACTTGGCAAGCATGACCAAGTTTTAATGCATTTCAGTCTGTCATAATAATAAATGGCTCGAACGCTTTCATCACTACTCGCAGAGAAAAATTATTCACTATTTATTCGCTTATGACTTAATCCATATTTAAGGTGACCATTTACAGTTTGCCACAAATTAGGACACTTAAAGGCAACTAAATACGAATTAAAGAAAAAAAAAAAAACACTGAGTTTTTCACAGTTAGGACGAATAAAAATAGAAATGAATAGAGAAGAAATGATACAGCCTTATATTTTCAATGCACAAGCAAATTTACTTGAGTACATTTGGTGATAATTTTTTATAACTGAAATTCTTGGCAAAATTTCATACAGCTTACTTTTGCAATTAAGATTGCATTTAAGAGCCGAGACTTGCAACTGTGCTTTGGCGCTAGTCTGCAGATTATTCATAAGCAGAATCCCCCTTTCTACGGGTGCATTCAGTTCACCCAAAAAATTAACCACATTCAATAATTATGCATGATTTAATTTACTCGTATGGGAAGGCTTATACAGCTACATCCAACTTCTTGCTACAACTTCTTTCGTTGTAGCATTCAGAGCTGCGTTTTGTCACTTCAGAAAACCGGACATTTCATGATGTGCGGGGACAACGAGGCATGCTTCCTGAAAACGGAACTGTCTCTTTCAAAACGGAATGTATGGTGGTCACCTTATCCTTATTGCCCGGCACACGTGTAAGAAAAACATCATAAGAAAATATTTAAAGTTAATTTTTTTTTCGATGCATTGGATAGAATGGATGACAGTTGTATCTTAGTTTTTCACGTCCGGTTCTGGTTATAGAGCACGAAGGTTTCCGAAGCCAACAATGACACAATTGCTTAAAAAACGTAAAATATGAGTTGTAATTTGTGTTAAAAAATAAAAGGAGAGTGTTATGTACTTGAAAAAACTCAGATAAGAAAATATTAAAAATAAAATTCATACTTTTTTTTCTTCCGTTATTTTTACTCAAAGCGTACTGCTTAAAAATGTTTACTTTAGAACAAAAATGCAAAATTAGAATTCTTATGATTTTTGCAATGCACACAGAGTTTTTTTTCGGGGATAAGGAAAAAAAACCAATCGAGAAGATGCCTTAAATAAAGAAGCAACTGGGTTGAAACTAGAAAGATTTACCTGGTACCAAGTGGTTATGCAAAGTGACTGTTAATAAATGTTACTTACATACATCGTAATGGTAGCTCAAATTACAAAATTATTGCTAGATTGTTGACAGCTCCAGCTAAATTGCCGGTCCCAGTGGTTGCTTCGTATTTGTCGACAACTTGGTGATCATTTACTTACGTATATCTGATCGAAACAAAGAGTGTCCGAGAAAGATCTTTACCATTCTGAGCAATACTAACAAAATTTTGACAGGTGAAATGAAATGCAGTTTGCTGAAGAAAGTTAAAACTTTTTCTGAAATTAATTGTTTGTTGTAGATGTGATAGTTGATTTCCAATTGAGATAAGAATGAAAACAGCGATAGTACAGGGGAAAGTGCAGTGTGTTTTGATTAACCGAAGCAAAATCAGATAATTGTGCACGGAAAATTGTCCACTATTATGATCCACAATTGTGACAATGAATTATTATGGAATACCCATTTCTTGAGTATCAAAAGACCTCTGTGCTACAAAATTGGCAATGATCTAACGTAAACTGGATTTGTAAAAGGAAGACGGCCTATGTAAGTTCTTGAACATCAACGGACCTCTGTGTCTAGTTTGGCAACTTAAAATACGGATGTGTATAAGGAACATACACACCCACTTACATCCATATACATCTATGTATAGATAGCTAACATTTTTCATTTCGTTGGCTGGGCCTTAGTTGTAGACACGAAAACTTGCCAAAAAAAAAATGAAAAGAATAAAAAAGTCAGACCGTGAAATGTGCTTTACACATTCATCAGTCTGATTTTGAAGGTGTTACCACCAAACACCCTCCTACGCTCTAATGAGAAATATTTTAAAAACGTGAAATACACCCCTCCTCACTGTAAGTCAGCAGTATCACCATTCATTCGCACTAATTTGATGTTGATAAAGAAGCTTTCCTGTTATGCAATCAAGTTTGAACTAATCATAGGGCCGAAGTGATGAAAAGTCAATGTTTGTTGGCGATGTGCGTTTCCTGTTTTCGATACCAAAAAGAGGACTGAAGAGGAATTTGCCGCCAAAGGATTCACCGTTTGCTTATTTGGACTCTTCAGAAGTAATCGTATGGAAAGTCGCGATGACAAGTGCATGCAAGATACCCAATTACACGTTCCGAGCAGTAGTTTCCACGGCTACATAAACAGTATTTATTTTTAAAAGACCGTTATGAAGGATAATTTGAGAAATTGCTGGATCTTTCATCCCCCAGATGGCTTCAATGATCTTGAAGATAGAGTGTACGGTTGGAATGCTTATATACATATGTCCTGAATTGACGATATCCGCCTGGAAAGTTGAGTTACAGCAATTTTAACGGCTGTATCAACACTAGAAAAACAGTTAGGGCGTGAGTATTGAAAGGGGTGCAGAGATAATTTTGGGATTTCCTGTGAATGAATGGGAAGTTTTGTCTTCGGTTCATCGAAGACTTTCATCAGCTTCCATTCATCAGCTTACGAAATGGAGATTTACACAATCATTTTCAGACAAAACTTAGATATTTTTAGAAAACCTAGCCTAGCCCTAAAAAAGCGGATTCAGTTTATAATTAACATTATGTGCGGGCGTTTTTCCCCAACTAAGCTTTGTTGGGCTAGTAATAAATTTCAATGCTGTTTTAAGTAAAAGTATGCTTACACATGGCCAAGTTCATGAGCTATAGTAAACGCAGCGCTTAATCCATTGTCTTCCACGATTGCACAACTGCTGTACGTGTCGCATACCATTCCTGATTGAGCTAAACCTAGAGAGAAAAAAATAGGGAAAAAAGAAATAAGTTGTAGTGCAGTTTATTCAGCAGGACTTTTAAAGATTTTTAATCAGCATTTTCACCCCATGTGGGGTATATCTTACTTTAGAGATGTTTACCAAAGCGGCAAACGATATCTGAAGAAAATAATAGTTTATCCGTGTATTGAGCATATTTTAGCAATAAATTGAAGAACTTTTCATCTAGTGCTTATTTTCTATTCCGAAATCTAACATAATGAAGTACTCAGCACTATATTCCTTTTCCTTCATCATTCATAATGCAGTAATATATTTTCAACAAATTTTTAAGAGGGTATCACGCTCAAACTTTTGACGCCAGAGCTCAGGATGCTTCATCTTATTTTAATAAGATTTTTATGTCAATGTTGTACTGATATAAGCATCTTTTGAATGTCTGCAGCTGATATTTTGTGGAAAGATGAAGATCTGTATTTATTAGAAGACCTTTAATATGTTTACTAATCACTAAAACTTCTGTAATAAAAATGTGTTGATCGAAAAAAAAAAGTTACAGTCAAGAAAATTCTTAAAACCGCTATATCACCAACAGGAAAAGCACGTGAAACGACAGAGGAAGGCTGTTCAAAATCTATCATGACGTTATCTTTAAAACCACAGGTTTAGAAGTTAGAACAATGTGATTTCTCTGTAAGTAGTTGAAACAAAAGCGACCACATTATTAAGTTTTACTTATGTCAAATTCAAATACGAATTCAAAGAAAATTGTGAAGTTAACATACGTTATTTATAGCAGTACTAATTTTGAAGGTAAAGATACAACTCCTAGCAAAAAAATACTGAATGCATGTTAATATCTCCTGTTTGTAGTGAATATTTTTAAATATTTGGTATAGTCTTAGTCGATAATAAAGGATAGTCGATAATAAGGCATATTTTCCAAACTTTTTTGAAAACATTCATTTAAGCAGCCCACATAACAGCTAAATTCGATTTTGAAGAGCATAATTACGAGCTATAAGAGAAGAAATTATTATCATGTCTTTGATGGCCGAGATAGTCGGAGTTTTTCGATACGATGTTCCTCAGTCAGGCATATTCTGCGGTCTGGAATCGATCGAGCTTTATGTTTTCAGGTTGATTCGGACATTTATGGACCCTAACTGATAGGTTTTATTGCTGTACATCTCGCCTTTTTATTACGCTCAGTTATCATGACCATCAATTTTCATCTCAATACGTTTTAGTGTTTCTGAATTTCTACCGGTTTTTATATTAGTCTTGTATACTGCTACACATATACGTATTGTAACCTATAAAGAAACTTAAAGGGCAATGTGAAAATTTTATTTGCTTCTAAAGATTTTGTTGATACGTATTAGTTCATTGCAGTTTAAGAAAGACACCCGAACAGACAAGTCAGTACCAGATAGGCAGTTTAGGCCGGGGAACAGTATAAATTTTGAGTAATAGCGCTTTTTTTTTCTATTTCTCAACAACATAGAAAAAACATAATTTATAAATTTTTATAAATTATTCGTATTTAATTTTTTTTTAATTCAAGGGACACTTACGACCCATGGTCTTCAAAGGGTTGATGAGTGCTACTAGTGAGGTAACATTGACAATAAATTAAAGAGTTATGAGAAACAATTTAGGAAAGCTTAAACTAATTTTTGTCTCTGTCAGAGAAAAAATAGGTGACAGTCATTTCACAATTGACTTGTTGGAGTACAAAAGCGTCTTAGAAGCACTATATTTAGAATTGGGGGGATTTCCATTGGGTTTTAGAGGAATTGCTACAAAGTACTTAGATGGGTATGATGAATAACTCAACCTATAATCAAAAAAATTTTAAAGTTGCAAATTATTTTTCAAAAATTAAAGAAATTCATTCCTTTTATTTCACTAAAAGTTCCAAGGGAAGTAAATTTCTCCACAGACGAGTAGTTGTTTAGCAGGAAAGTTACTTTCTAATAAACTAACCGTTATCTTTAAAATGCCCAATGGGGTTAAAAGAATAAATAATTTATAAGCATCCAGTTGTCGAACATCAAAATGAAATTTTAGTTGAGAAATGAGAAGTTTTCTTTTATTATCATCATTACGTCAGCCAAAGTATCTTTTATTTCGTTAATTTTAACAAATTTTTATATTATGCTTCATTAACTACAAATGTTTTGCTTTTTGCAGTTACGCATTCTTTTCACTACATGAAACGAAATTGATTAATTTATAACTAGAAATACTAAGTACATGACTGTTTTTTCCTTATAAGCACGATGATAAGACAAAAATACTTTTAGTGGTAATTATCTATTCATTTCAATGAAAAAATCTTTCTATGCTCGCGTGCTCATATTAAAGAAATAAACTTAATAGCAACTCTTGTCATAACCATTTTCTTGCAAGGAATAAAAGTACTATATGCGTCAAAAGAAAAGAAAAATTAAATTACACGATTTTGCTTATAAATCAATGCTTTTCAACTGCAAAAGAAAATATAAGAATAATACAAAAGATCTCGTGCTAGGCAAGGACACGACCTTAAATATGTGGATGCTGAACAAGCTATTTCAGATGAAATTGTAAATACATGAAATTAATATCTTTGGAAAACTAATGTGAGGTTAAATGGGTTAATTATTTGAATTAAATATGACCTCGCATCTCAGAAAAAATGCTTGATTGAGCACGAAGTGATGACTGCAAAATAATTATCTGTATGTTGTTCCAGAGATTATTTTTCGTCAGATAATGCCATAGAATTATTTAGTCCATCCAGTTTCTGCTATTAGTTACTCGGCTGTAAAGATCAGATTATATATTTTAAGATAAAATTCTAGTGCAAATATCTAATAAAACTTGGTTGTAATCTGCACCACGCATCTTTAGAGAACAGACCTCACTTCAGAATTTGTTTCTCAAACAGTTCCTTAAATGTTGAAAAAGAAAACGTTGAAGAGAAGTACTTTTCATTTTTTTTAATGTAGTAGAATATATAGCTATAATTAATTCACTGATTTTTTCAACACCTTCTGTGCTGCAATTGGTTTAATTTAATACGGAAGAAGAAATTTTCTTTACTTTTCACAGATATAAATCTATAAATAAATAAAATTTCCAACAACGAAAGACATAATAGACAATTTAGAGATTTATGTTTCCAGTAAAATTTATCTTTTACATTTTTGGCACTGTCAAATGGCATTTTATTTAAACCATACCGAAACAAAGTGTATTGAACTTTGATAGACTCCTCAACTTAATTGGTAAAAGTCACATTCATTTTGAAAAGAAAAACCATTCTATAAACATTCAAATGGAAAAGTGTTAAACGAATCTTAAGCAGAATAGGATAGCCACCAGCGCGATGACTATCGCAGTTCCGCGGAGGTCCGCAGCTCTTACGCAAGAAACACTTAACTATTTGAAGTTAAAAATATAAGGCAACGTGTCTGAAAGTACAAATAAAAGATTAAAAAAGAGTTTGAATGCTCTAGCAAAATATTATATTATCTTTTTAATATTTTATTTATACTTTTAGACACGTTGCCTTATATTTTTAACTTCATTTATCGTACAAAGTTTTCGACTGCTTTTTTCTTACACTTAACAATTTGATCGTTTAGATATTTTGTAATGATAGAATTAGAAGAAAATGGTACGTTGAAATAAAACTTACCGAGAGTATCACAAGCTCCAGGAAACCGACAGAGATCTTCCCTAAAATAAAATACACCTTTAAATGGAAATTAATTTCATTGAAGTTACTTTGTCATTTTGAAATCCATAAAACTGTATTCAGGGAATAAGAATATACTTTAAACAATCAACGGAAAAGTTACTTGTATTCTTGCTGCTAGTACTCTTAAGCATAAAATACTATTTTACTTTAAAAGTTTATGCTAAAACAAAGATTAAAAAGGACACCGATTGGCGCTGTGATTGTTTCCTTTTCTTTATGATTTGCTGTAAATTTTCTACGAATTGAAAGCACTCCTTTGCCCAGTAACATTTATCTTAAATATTTCCAGAATTTCTAGCAGAATGTTAGAGTACGAAATGGTAACTAAATCAATTTGAAGTTTATTGGACTGATTCAAGCAAAGCAAAAAAGTCTGCACTAATTATTAAATGTACTATGTGTTTATACTTGTTCACATATTAAATTTAATAATTCTATGTATTGTATTCGATGAATATTTACCTTTCAATTTAATATGTGGTTTTTCAATTATTTCAGAGTAAACGACGAAAAAAAAATGTATAATTCCTATATACTATTGCATTGCTGATGAATAAAAAAGTCCATACTTGGTTACAGTTTTGTAATGCAGCATAATGTAAATATATATTCTTTTACGACTTATCCACAATCTTCAGAATGCTAAAATTTCAGATCATCAGATGGCACAATTATTTTAAAACTAATATACGTCATAAAATGATTAGAGCGTGAGTTATCTTAGAGGAAAACAAGAAAATAAATAAAATAAAGTAAACATTCAACATACCTTGTGATGAGTATTGCAGTATCATAATGGGCGGGGTCCCTGTCGTCTAATCTATTGTTTTTTTGTTGCCAACGACAAAACTTGCGAAGGGTGATTGGTGCTATATGATGAATTACTTCGTGATCCTAAAAATAATTGTCAAACTTTTTTTTCTTTTCTTTTTGTCATTATGAAAACAAATACTCGGATTAAATTTTAGATACAAAATGGCCCGAAACATTAACCATAACTAAATAATGTGTAGTGCAAATTAGGGGCTTTAATTTCTACTTTTCAATCTACTTTGGAGTAAGTTTGAAACTTAAAAGGCATGTTGAACTTATATTTTGCATTTGCATTTTATTTATACAAATTTTTATTAATGCTGCAGATCCCTGAAGAAAGCATGCAACATATCGCACTTTCGTTACGATATGGGAGAAAATACTATGAAACTTAAAATTTTTTGTACTCATTTAATGCAAAGAATTTCTCCAAATTTAAAGTTTAATTGACGAGATAAAATGTTGATGTTGCAAAAGATTACATTTGTATCAATTACATCTGACTTACGTCACACTGACTGAAAGGAAAATATACTATAAGGCAAATTTTTATGTAACATGTTTCTAAGAACTTGTAAAAAATGATTAAAAAAATAATATGATTGTGTTCATAAAAGCTAAAAACATCCATAGTAAAAAGTACGACTCATGTCAAGGAACATTGTCGTCTTTTATAGGGTTTCTGAAGTAACTTCCTTTCCCTTGTTCCATTTCTGTCCATTAGAAAAGTAGCTGATTATGAGTTCGAAACACGTGTCACACATTCGAAATACAATTTAAGTATGTTACTATTCACAAAAGCTCATACTCAACAAAAATGTTATGAACGATATTCTGATATGAACTTTAGATTTTATTTCAGATTTTTCTTACTAAATGGATAAGTTAGATACAGTATAAGAAAAAAAAAAGGCAAATAAAAAGCAGTACGCATTTCTTTGCTAAAGCCAACATGATAAAGAATAATAAGTCTGAAGTAAATGGCTTTCTATTTAGAAATTTGAAATATAATTTATTAAACAAAGAAAGCATGCAGATATATATTGTTGACCGATTGCAAAAAGAAAAAACATGTTGAAAACGATGAAATAAAGTTACTTTTAAAATGTTCAAGAGATTTTCAGTTCTTAAGATACCTGAGAAAAAGCGAATATATACGACACCGTTCTTTAATATAGCAAATCTTTGTACTCATATCAAAATTTTCATTTTAAAAATATCCTAGCAAGGTAAATTTGTGTGTCACTTGGCTCTTTTTCACTAAGTCTAGTCAAATTTGACTAAACTCTAGACATTTTGAATGCATCTTACGCTAAATAAAATATTCCAAACCAAGATTTTTACAGTTGATGAGATCCTTTTCATTTATTTTGCATTCAAAATATAAGAACACAGTTGCGAAAAACTGTGTCATCTTTAATGTCTCAAAGTTCAAGATACAATTTAATATCGTTACAAAATCCCCAGATCTAACTTTCCAACTATTGCAGATTCCAAGGGCGTAGACATGACTCACATTAGAGGGGTGCAAGCAGTGGCACCCCAATAGGAGGTCACTGTGATCTCCCAAAAAGTTCTTATCCGATACAAATTGGCTGATGAAATTTGAAAACAGTGAGACAGTATTGCAAGGCTGAACTTCTTTATTTTATTTATTTATTTATTTTATTTTTTTTTCTTTAATTAATTAATTTATTTATTTTCTTGATACCTCACGTCTCTTTTGGTAGACATAGATAAGTATGCATTCTTGTATTTTATTTATTTATTTTTTAATCATTCAATAAAGTTCTGAGTTTCATTCGGTAAATTGAAACTTTTCTCCTCAAAAACAAGCAAGCTTACTATCATTTTCTGAAAAGTAATCAATAGTTGATATAATAACGCAGTTTATATAAAGTTTCCAAAAATTAGCATAAAAGTCAAATTTTTCAATAAAAACAGAAAGAAAAAAGTAAGAAAAAAAGAGAAAAAGTGCTTGAAATTCTATTTGCACAAAAAAAGGAAGAAATTATGAACTCAAAGAAACTACTTTATTCAGTCATACACACCTTGAACCAATGGATGGTATAAAATATTTCTAAATACGAACGATATACACGAATATTTGTCTGCACCAGCATTTAACAATGAAAAACATGAAAGGGGACAAAATCGTTTGTCAAAAAAAAAAAAAAATAAAATAAATAAATAAATAAAATAAAATAAAAAATAAATAAATAAATAAATAAAAATGGGAGGTCACAATGACCTCCCATTGGCTCTGATCTAGGAGGGTGCAGCTGCACCCCCCTGCACCCCCCTGGCTACGCCCTTGGCAGATTCTACGCTCATAATAATTTCAAGTCTATCCTATCGGAACAAGTTTGTGTGCCACTTGGTTCCTTGCACTAAATCAATCAAAATCGACAAACTCTTAGATGTTCTTCGTGAATGCACATTATGTAAAAAAAAAAAGTATTCCATTATAAGATTTTTACAAAAGCTCACATTTTTTTCTCTTTAATTTATATTCAACGTGTAAGAAATTATCAGCGGAAACTGTGTTATATTTAATGTCAGTTTAATATCGTTAAAAAATCCTCAAATCTTTCAGAATTTTAACCTAATAATAAAGGAGAGCAACTTCGAACATTACTCTTTTGCGTGCACCCCGTTATCCCTTTTATGTCTTATGGAGAATTTTAGCTGATACTCTCTTAAGTCAACTTCAAGATAACCCAGATGAAGCATTGATAAATTAACACAAAACAGTCTTGTGTGAAACACATAAAAGCAGAATAAAATGAAAGGAAGAAAATTTTATCTTAAAAGCAGAAAAGGAAAAAGGGAAATATGTACTTACTGCTGTTTGATTAAGAACAACTATATCTACAACAGCTATGTTTATGTTGTTGCCAATACTAGGATCTTTGTAAATTAATGCAACCTGAAAGAAATTTTAAATATTTATGTATTTCTGCATCATTGTAATGTGAAATTTAAACATTTGTAGTTTTTACAGAAAAAAATCATACGGAAAACTTCGAAACCCAATTTATTGTAAGCTTAATTTAAAAAATATTACTAAATGAGTATAGACACATTTCACTGTGAAACTGGGTACGCAGAAGTTCTAAAATGAATTTTTATACATTAATGCTATTTGAAAAATAAATTTTAAGCACCTGTAAGTTTCACAGCAGGAGAGTGTATCAATTCTAAATCAAATTTTGAGCAAATTAAAGATGTCTATAAATTTAACTAAAAAATGAGCAAAATTTAAAAAAGTAATGCAAGGTAATGTGTGAATTTTGAGAATTTATAAGTTATCCCATATATTTTTCAAATAACATTTTGGGATGGATTTTTCTTTAAATGTATCTTGAAGTAAAAGTTAATAAACCTCTTTTAAATTATGAAATCAATAGTTCATGCCCTTTTTCAACATACCTCCTATGCAACTATTTATTTTAACATGTTGACTATGCAGTTTTTACAGCGTTACGATCGTCATAAAGTTAAAATAATTCTCACCGTTGACATCAGAGTGAGGATATAATGTCTTAAGTTGTTTCCATGGTAAGCAGCCATCTTGCTGTCTGCAACTACTAGTACTTCCAAATGAAGTTCTCTAGATTCGGACCTCTTCTTCCTTATTAAATGCATTGATGAATTATGAACATTTGACTGATGACTGTTCTCCATCTCGTACTTTAGTTTCTCCAAATTGGCAGTATCATCTAAAAAATGAAATAAAATATGCGGTTATGGGAAATTTTAGCCAAGAAGTTTAAATATTTTATTGCCCGCTCTAAGACTTGTGCGGTAGTTCCAAAGTGAACTACTTTTCAATAGGACAAAAATCTTTAAAAAAAAATATCCTACATTTTTTTTTTTAAAATTATCCTCGATTTTACGTCTGTTTCCGAGCAGAGAATTAATCTTACATGAATATTTGATAAATCTGGAATAATAATCCAATTACAGTTTCGATATCAGTCTCCAAATTTATTATTTTTTTTTCAAATACTATTAAAATGGGTGTACTTTATAGCTCTTAATTATAAAGCAAGTTACACATATTCCTTTTGACTTACTCTTTTATTACCGAAACACTTTGAGTCATGGTTATTGCAAGTAGCATATCTTTTTATTCATCTGCAGCAAAATAAAATTGGAAAATGTGAGCGACACTAAAATCAAATAAAGCAACCAAAAGCGAATGAAAACTATTTAATAGTGCACTCTATAAAAACTGTCACATCGCAAAGCGTAGTTAACTATTTAAAATCATTACTACTAAAGTGGTAACATACAAATAATACATTCAAGCTATTACCACCTGTGGTAACTGTCCACAACGGGGAACCCGCAATTTCCTTATTGTGCAAAGCGTGAAGTTATTGCTTTATTTAGTACGAAAAACATTTGTTCCCGGTTTAAATTGTGTAACTTGAAACAGGTGCAAGCTGCTTGTTATGCACAACAGCTCTTCGTTACAGGCTATTAAGATTAAAAGTTCACAAATTTGAAAATCACTATGCGTGGTTTCTTTCAATTGAGCCTATTCTTGAGAGAAACATTCGATTCGTTCTTTTGATTTTTTAAAAATCAATGCATATAAAACCCATTTAAAACTATTTTTGGTTTCACAAATTATTTGAGGAAAGTTAAAAGCTGTAACGAAATAGACAGAAAGAACTACAAAATAACAGATGATTCCGTTTAACACGCTAGCTTCACGCGTATCTATGAAGAAATCCCATTTACTCCAGGTAAGCATATTTTTTTTGTTTAATTATTTTAATGAAATCCATTTGAGTTTTTGGTAAGTAATATTTACGTACATTAATGATAAATCCTGAAAATCTTCACCAAGTATTTTTTAAATTTTCAGATCGTAATTTATACTGTTAGTCACCAATGAAACCCGCGGTTTGAGCTGAAAGTTTAGAGTTTGTCAGTAGCTGATAACTGACGTGACCTGAACAGAAATTTTGTGTCAATCAACAGTTGCTGACATGGTTGCCAACTTGTTAAGGTAATTCTCACTTACTCCAATACGATAAAGGTCAATGTTAAGTGTGAATGCAAAATAACTAACCCCAAGATTAAATGTATATGGCAGAGCTAGAGAATCTGCGGCCTCGAAGTCGCATATGGCCTACGGCAGTTTTCCTGTGCTGCCTTAATAAAAGCTGGCTCTTGTATTGATTTATGTTACACACATTGTTGAAACCTATGTATACATTTTAAAAATTGTTATGCATAAACTAGTCCAAATTACGTGTAAAATAAAGTTTCGTCCGTATCGAACTATTGGTACTCGTCGGCTAAGAAGAAAAAAAAACCCTCAGATTTTTTTAGACCCCATTGCTCTAAAACTAATATTTGAACCACATTTAGTAGATATACCCGTGACTGTTACAGAACTAAAAATATAGATTTATGGCTTAAAAGAAGCTTCATATTGTAAAGTCTGAAATATTTAATTAGAACTTTCATGCCAGAAACAAAAGTAAGTGTTCCATTAGTTTTAATCAGATTTTTAAAATTTTGTCACATTATTGCAATATGTAGGATTTTATAAGTTAATAATTTTAAAATACTAAACAAAAAATTGACATATCGCAATAACATATTACTTTTTTTAACTATTAAAAATAACCACTGGAAAAATGATATTTCTTTTGCATTTTTAAATACTTCAAATGAAACCCTCCATTCAAAACTATTTCTACTTTCTTAATTTCATTTTAAATGACATTTAAACAAGTAGTTGTTTAAAAAATAGATATTTGAATTTATCTTGTAACAAGTTATTTCCATTGTGCAAATACAAAAAGATTTTTCATTGAAATTTATTTTAAATAGTAAATAAACGACTTATTGTTTTTTCTATTACTTCTGTATAATGAAATAAGTTGGTTAAACTGTACTTATACTATGATCATTAAAAACAAATTGATTTTATATGATTATCAACTTTTGTGGCCCACTTTGTTACTGCTTAATTTAAATGCGGCCCTTAACGGCAAAAAGGTTCCCCACTTCTGGTCTATGCATGTATCGAAAGGATATTTTATAGTTGAATTTCATAAGTTAATATTTAGATATTTTCTACATAGCTATAGAGTGGTTCAATTTAATTCATCTTTGTAACGAGACTCAAATTTTGTTTTTGTGTTCTCAGATTAAGTCACACAAAATAACAATGCTATAGACTATGCTCCATGTTTTTAATAATAGTTTATCATACCTGTGAAAAATCTGATTCCTGGTAAAAACCAAAAAACTTTTGAACTTATTATGATGAGCTGAGCTCAATTTCTTTTGTTACATTTATGATATCAGCGAAGACGAACTACTAAATGACAAGGTATTTATAATTCACACAATGCCTAGCAAAGCACTGATTTTCTTTGATAATTTCAACTGATTTTCTTCGATAATTAATATATTTTCCAGTTAGTCACTACGTCAATAGGGTTATCGCTTAAATTAGTGCTTATAACATTATATGCTTGTATATGAGTTATTTATATTGTTTTTATAGTTTTTAGTTCATTCAGATAATTTAAACAATTTTGACTGATGGAAACGCATAGTTACCGTAATACACTTTCTTAAAAAAGCAAGCAACGAACTACAACTAGCATAATTCGAGAAGAAGAAAGGTTTATAGCAGTAATATTTTGCATATGTACCTTGCAGAGAAATTCGCAATCAGTTGTACAATGAAATATTTGCATAACTGCACAAGGCTATGCATTGCGGATAGGTACAAAAGGTCTTATTTCAGTAGTTACTTATTTATTTCATTGTGTTTGGATGTTACGCTTGATAGTACTCATTTCTTCAGTTTTTTGTTCCAAATTTCTGAAAATGAGTCTGCACATCCAGCAGAGGTAGTCCTTCATTTTAACCGTTGATAAACGTTTTCAATTAAACTTTATTAGCACGAGTTAAAGTCATCATTATTTATACCGTTTTTGAAAACTAATTGCTGCTTACCTTTTATTTTGAGTGGCATTGCTTTTCTTATGAACAATTTGAAAATTTCATTACGTTTAAACTAATTATTTCAATTTTTCAGCTATTTTTTGTTATATTTTTTCAATATTAGTAGCATTAAAATGCTAATTTTGCAACCATTTAAGAGTGGAGTTTACTTGAAGGAGTTTCGAAACAATATCTGCTTAATTGTGCAATAATAACTAGGTTCTCTCATAAAAAAGACCAACGGAAATAAATATTAAATTAATAAAAAAGAAAGAAGCGAAGGAAGCAAGACTAATTGATTACGCAACATGTTGGGTGGGGGATTTTATACAAGAGAGAGCTGCACCTATTTTCTCCAATATATTGCGTTATCCCTGAAGGCTAAAAGGTGTAGATTTAATATGCTTTTGTGTGGGAGATATTTATGCCGTCAAGGCGCTTGCCACACACGCTTTCTTTGACTGCCTTTTTAAATCAGTTATGTTTGAAAACTTTCATAACGAAATTTATCAGGGTGTTTTAGAAATTTTATTTGTAAAGCAAACTGGACATCAACTCCTTAAAAATATTTGAACAAATAAATTCAGCAAGAATATAAGAGAAGGAGAGGGACAAAATAGAAAAAAAGAAGAGAGAAATATTTTTCAATTATGTGCTCCATCTGTTTTTTCTTTTGGTAAAAGAACGTGATAAGAAATATGGAGGGAAACAGCGGCAGAAAGAATCACATTGTTGGAGCAACATTGAGCCGGCTAAGTTTCTAGAAAAAACAACATTTAAAAGATTTTTAGAGTAGTAGTACAGAAGACAGTTGAATCTCTTACAGCACACGTATATTAATAACGTTTTTTTATGAGTGTTAAAACCCTCAAGCAGAAACATCGCGGTGCTGTACTTATAAGAAAGTCTGCATAGTATTTCTTCGTTAGGGAAGAAAATAATCGAACTTTTTAAAGGAAAAAGAAATAATTTCAACTAATGAAGATTTGTACCGCATTTTCTGGTATAAAATCCACAAATAGCACATACTTATGTTGGTACTTTCTTTAACGCTTTTCTCTGGGAGATTTAAATTTTGGGATTTATTGAATATGTTCATCTTGTGGACTATTTTTTAATTTTTCATCTACGTCGCAGACTGCTAAAAACATTCTGCCAACAGGGCATCAAACCAAAATTGACGTAATTAGCATCGAACTACTTTGCTAATATGAATTTAAAAGAAAAATAAAAACATTTTTCAGGTAACACGAAAGATTCAGAAAATTGTTCAGGGTATGGTCACTGATTGTTAGAATGGTCACATACCTTTGAATTAGTATCGTTTGAAATGAAAATATATCATGTGAGTGAATCTAAAGAAAAACTATGGAATGTTAGACATTGACAGGGTGATATATAGTATGAATCACAAAGTATTCGTTTGTTAGCACAAGCTTGAAATCAATGATTCTCAGAACTTTCTTAACACTGTATATTACTGGATAATAAAACTTCTGAAGCTATTTTTGCCTAAACTT
This sequence comes from Uloborus plumipes, assembly GCA_038373865.1. Lineage (NCBI taxonomy): Eukaryota > Metazoa > Arthropoda > Arachnida > Araneae > Uloboridae > Uloborus > Uloborus plumipes. Next base: position 56,699 of record JAXGGA010001819.1, read on the forward strand.
GTGACTTGAACATTTAGTAATAGCAAATGTGCTATCAAATCTAAAAATACATGATTGAATTGAATTTTATTTTTCTTAAAATAGAAACTTAAAGAGAGAGAAAAATTAATTTAGTTAAATAACAGAATAAGATAAATAAAAATCAGTAAATAAAACGTTAATTCACATGAAATGGCACATACTGCTTCCAGAGTTCAACAACCCTGACGCCGTCTCTCTGATTTTAGTTCAATTTTGATCCCAAACGTGAAAATTAACGGGCTGCTTTCTTGTTGGCAGAAGATCCTTTCACATAATTTCCTCTTTCCTTATCCTTAAAAATGTGTTAATGGGCAATTATAGTTAAATCTCTTCGAAGTCATTTTTACATTTATAATAGGTAATTTGCAAACTACAAACCTTTGAAATTTTACTAGTTATAAAACATAAATATTAAACCCCAACATCACTTAAGTAGGAATTTTAGTACAAAAAACAGGAAGTAATTTTCATCAATTGTTCACCAAACAAAATAGGCTATTCCTCAATTCCTCGTATTATGTTTGGAGAAAAACGCTCGCTTTCAATTTAAAATATTTAACTACATTCCACAAATAATTAGTCTGATCTATTAAACACACATCTAAACCTAATTCAAACCTAAAAAAAACCTTTGTTATTTCTAAAGCAAAGTCAGAAGTTTAGAGTATTAAAAAAAAATGCTTAATTGGTAGTCTCATTTACATACCCCCTAGTGCCATCAACAAACTTATTTGTGGGAAACATGCTAATGACTCTTAGATCAAAGAAAAATTGTCAGCAAAATTTTCTAATATTATCTGGCTCCTAAATTGCGAGTGTTATTATCCCGTAATTATACATAAGTATTTTTATAATTTTTAGTAGCTGGCAACAAAAACATATTTAAGTTTTGAGAGTACCCTTCCAAATTTACCCCTGCGAAATTTTCTCCACACAATTTTGCAGCTAGCACATAAACTGGACAAAACAGTTTTAAATAAAGACATTAATACATAAATTTAAAACATGATTAAATTGGAAAAATGCTTCTTTTAATCTTTCGAAATATAGCTTGGCAGCAAAGTGCGCTATATTACTCGATGTATTAGCTTAAATTCTATCATTTACATACACTGTAAAAAATGAATGTTTTTACAGTATAATACAGCTAATTTTATGGTAATAAACTATAAAAATTGCTAACTTTACAGTACTACACTGTAAAATTGCTAATTTTACAGTTTATTACTGTGCATTTTACAGTTTTAAACTAGAACCTCTGCTGCCAGTATTATACTGTTGTTTTTATACAGCTAAATTTTACGGAAATAAACTGTAAAATTGCTAACTTTTCAGTAAGAAATTGTAAAATTGCTAATTTCACAGTTTATTACTCTGAATTTTACAGTTTTAAGGTGGAACCTAGCCTGCCGGCATTATACTGTAAAAACAACAGTTCATTTTCTGCAGTGTAGCTATGTGTATTCTCTATGAGTATTTCGGACAATTTTCGGACAATTTTAAAATCGGACAATTTAAGAATTGTTTGGCTTGTTATACCTATTATATACTAAAGACGGTAATACTTTTAAAGAAGTATTGTAAAAAAAACGATGAAAAAAAAGAGCGTTTTGAAGGGGGAAAAAACTTCCATAAGTTGTGCATTTTTGAAACTTTTTTCTTTTGCTATTACAACACGGAGTAACAGTTTTCCAATACAAAAAGTATTAGGTTTATAAACGCATTTTTTAAATGTGTCCGGCACTGAATTGGTTTAAGTGACCAAATATTAAACCGAAAAGAGGAAAAGCAATTAAGAAAAATTCATAAATAATCTAAAACGGCAAAAAGCTCTCATTATTATTTACAGGGTTTCATTTCACTGAGGAAAAGTATCGTGGTTGTGTATTTGTTTAAATTTCATAGTTGTAGATTTAATTGAACAATAAAAAATTGATCATATATTAAAAGTGTTTAACACAGTTTACACACTAACCACGTTAAAATGAATATTTAATTGTAGAATTTTTCACGGAAAAAAAAAATCCTAAGTTTACATATTTTGATTGAGAATAGAGCTCCGACACATGAAGAAAAACAAAAACAGACAAGAAAAAAATACGTTTCTTGAAATTGACAACCATACGGACCTTAAAGAGCAAAATAAATAAATAAATAAATAATAAAAAGTAATTATAGTTCAATAAATAATTAATAGTAAATATTAAGTTTTCAGTGGCTTTAATAATTCATATTATTATATGTTTTGTTTTTTACTTTCAATGTACGTATAATTCAGTCACAACTAGGATAACAAAAGCAGATGTTATTCTATTTAACTGCGAGAACATTTCAAACACTTTGTCATTTACTTAAAACTTTTCTTTAACAGGATTCTTAAATCGGCGGTTGAATGTAGATGAGTCTTGGATTTCTTTTTATTTGAAAAGATTTTTTTCCCTTCAACTCTAATCTTCGCACAAACATGAACTTGGATGAATTTCATCTCAGTTTATTGTCAGTCTTTTACGTGTTTTAAAATGGTGAAAAACTATATATATATATATATATATATATATATATATATATATATATATACGGACAGTTACTTTTGCTGCCGAGATATAAAAAAAAAAATCCTCCTACAACTTTCAGAGGAGCGTGAAAACGCTAGCAAAACCGTGACTTCTAAAAGAACGGCGATTACACACCTCGGTTAAAAATTTCGAACCTATGCTCTAAGAAGCTGGAATGCCTTCTAGACACAGGCAAGACAGGTTCATTACCATTTTAAATTGATTTCATTTCCACAGAGCAGATTAATGTGAAAGCTGCTGTGGGTGACACATTAACCTATGGTGAAAATATCATTACCGAAAATGTGGAGGTTATTTTATAATTAGATAGCAATCTGGTTTTTACTGATGCAATATTTATGAAGAAGAATAACTCTGTATTGATTCGTTCTTCATTCGGCCCTTAAGGGAACTGTTTTTGTTCTTAAATACTTAAAATGCAAGGTAGAACTAATAGTTCTGAGCAAGATTTAGAGTTTATAAACCTAATTTTTCCAGCCTTTGTCATTAATTACTTCAAAGCATATTTTTCATGTATTTCTTCTGTACTTTTTGTTCAAGCTTTGAAATAGATGTTTCTAACCCCACGGATTGTCGCTCAAGTTAAAAATACAAATGACTCTGAAAGAACTTGTAATCGTTTTTTTTTATAAAAGAAAATTCCAGTTTCTCTCTCAACCCCCGGGTATTTTTTAACCATCAAGCACTTTACAAAAGCTAATATGGTCACAATAAAAAAAAGTGTGTCACGTCAACCATATATGAAGATCAATTATTTGGTTAATAAACAATGTGATGATTTAGATGGGTTTATATGTTTCTAACCTCACGGATTGTCGCTCAAGTTGGAAATACAAGTGACTCTGAAAGAACTTGTAATCGTTTTTTTTATAAAAAAAAATTCAGTTTCTCTCTCACCACCATGTATTTTTTAACCATCAAGCACTTTACAAGAGCTAATATGGTCACAAGAAAAAAAAAAAGGAGTGCCACGTTAACCATACATGAAGATCAAATATTTGGTAATAAGAAACAATGTGATGATTTAGATGGGTTTGGCCATAAATCGGAAGCTTAAAAAAGAAAATCTTGGCAACAATCTCTTACAGAATGAGAGGAAAAATAATCCATTGTAAATATAATTTTTTATCCGTAGATTCACTCTCTTTCTTTTATCCTCAAAATTATACGTAAAGTGATAATTTACATGCAAAATACTACTTCCGCTTGAAAGAATTCAGATTTGTAAATCATCACCATTTTAAACTATATTCGGAACAACATATTAATGCCCAACGTATATGTTAACTTTGTTAAAGAGTTAAATAAGAGAGCGTTTAAAATTTAATTAAGGTTCGAAGATTTTAGTTGTTTAGTTAGTCTTTTTGGTAAGTCGACAATCTTCTGAATTAAGTTCAGAAGGTTGTCGATTTACCAATAAGCAGAATGGCACCTATTTATAGACAGCGGCAGAATATCTAATATATTTCAAAGCACTGAACAAGAGTAATTTCTTTTAAGTCACAGATTATTATTATTACTGTTGATATTTTAGAAAAAAATATATCTTGTGAAAATCAAGGAAAATGAATTTTCTGCTTTGGTTCAGTTTTTTTTTTATTGTTCTGATTTTTAAAATATTGCTCTCTTACTATTGCTTTCTTCATCGCAAAATGGTACGTAAACAATCATGAAAAACCCGAATTTCACTTTAAATGCGTTAATTAAAAAAAAAAAAAGACATGTATGGTATCTAAAAATTTTCCTTGATGCCGAATATTTTATTATTTTTGTTGGACTGTGATGTTAAGCATATGTAAGAGCTACGAGTATTTTACTTAAGCAAATAAAAGATAGATTTGATTTTGCCAGCTAAATAATCCCGTAGACCATGAGTCAAGTTTCAGTCTTAAGGGACAATGAAACAGATAGCAATAGCTTTTCTTAAGGGAGGAAAATTTGATTTATTAAGCCATTTTTTAGTTTCATAAGATGGTTTTTCATTTTATTTGCAGTTTTTTAACTTGTCGCAAGACAAGTGCTAATATCTACCTTATTAGCACTTTTAAAGTGCTTGATACTTTGGTCATAATTTTAAAACGTAATCAAACTTGTAACTTGAAATTGAACATCCATGAGACGACAAAGCATTTATGTCTTTACGAAAGAAGATTGAAATCCCAGTTTTATACAATTTTCAGATAATTACATAATCAATACACGTGCCTATAAATCTCAGGACAGTTTACCAGAAATGGCCATTTAAAATTTCACTCATCCAAATAATCCGATAAGAAAGTGCATTCTGGAATAGATGCAGCGGATATCAATTAAGAAATGTTCCGAATCGCTTCCTATAGTAATGAAAGAAAAACTGGAGGTCACCAAGATAAAAGGAATGGCGCCAGCCACATCATTCAACTTAACAGCAATTATTTGAATTACTACCCTCTCCCATTAGTAGTATAGTAATTCGCGCCATTTTTTGATGAATGATGACAGTAATGTCAACTGATGAATGAAAACGCTTTTTGAAAAGATCCATCGGCAAATGTAGCAAGCTGCTTTGAACTGCAGCAAGAGTAACTAGTGTTGAAAAGTAACAGATGCCTCCTTCAAATTAATGAAAAATATAAAGTTTATCGAAACATTACATTCAATATAAATACAAAAAATAAACATTAATAAACATATCTGTAGAAGATCAACGTTCCTCAATGTTTGAAATACGAAAAAAATGAGCATTTGTGCAAAAAGTTGGGCAACTTTTACTGTAAAAAATTCTATTTACTCAGTATTTCGTTCAAGAGAATTTCAGTTTAAAGCAGCCATAAACTACTTTTTAACAAAAGAGACAGCACGGTCACACCCGCAACACTTAAAAATTAAATTTTTTCCAAGTAAAAAGAATTTTTAGAAAGTTGATACTATATATTCTGATACATAATGATTCCTTGCATTCGAATATGTATCAAAGGAAAAAGTTTGAGACTTCGGGAACAAAGTACAAATATATTCGTCCGTGAGAAAAGGTTGAGCCCAAATAACAAACCCCATACAAGTATAACAGTACCAAAAAATAAGTAATTTTAAGTTTTACGGAAGCGTTATTTTAAAATATATAAAAACCGTATACTACATGCTGTAGATAACTTCCGAGAAAATTAATGTTTTTTAACAATAAATGCTGCTGAGTCTCAAAATTGCAGTTAGTGTTTTCACTCTCATGATATTTAAATATTAAAAGATAGCAGTGATTCCAAGTACTAAACGAAAATGCATTTTAAAATATTTATTCTGGATTAGCATGTGCTTAAAAGAAAAGAAATAAAACGAAATTTCAACTAAACAAGTTGATGCAGAAGATCTAACATACTTTGAAGAGGTAAAAAAGGGTTCTTGTTTTAATTTTTACTGTAATCAACGCCACGTGGAGTTTCCAAGAACGGAAGATAACTTTCGAAAAGTGAAAGTTTAATGAACATTTTCCCTTTAAATTAGGATTTTTAAATTGATAGAGACGATATGTATACAGCTTCACACAATTTATTTCTTGGTTTTTTTTTTCTTACTTGCACATTAAATGTTCAGTACTCAAGTGATCTGGTCTGTTTTCTCAAAATGTAAAGTATCTCAGGCCAAATCAGAGCAAAAGTAATACTTATGAGTACTGCAGAAATCAAATTTTTAATTTATTAAGAACTACTTGTTCATCTTGATTCACCGTATGCTCATGAGGATTTTTTTTTTAATTTAACTCTCAATACTTTCTTAAAGCCTCCACCTTTTGCGTTATTTGTAATAAATTGACCCAAAAGTATTAAAAATTTAATCGCATTCCGTTAAAAAACTAATATTTTCACCTCGAATATATTTGACAAGCGTATATTTTCTTTAGTTACCAAGAAATGGGGTCAGTCATTAACTTTGTCTCGGTAGAAGTGTTGCAGACTTCTCTTAATTTTTGCTGCAAAAACAAAAGTAAAAAATGAATAAAAAATAAAACATAAAATGAGAGTTAAAAAATATACTTTAATAACTTGAATAAATACTTTAAATTGCAAAAAAGAGGAGAAAATAGAAATTAACCTTTTAAATTTATGATTATTTTATCCAGAACAAACTCGAGACTGTTACAGTTAAGACTCATGAGTTATATTGCTTAAAATTATCCCCGATATTCTTAAGAGTTGAAATGAAAGGCTTCACAACGTTTGTGTATTCGTTGCTAACAATACGCAGGCCACACAAAAAAAAAAAATAATAATAACAATAATAATAATTTACGGATTGAGCGCACGCGACTGGGTGAAATTGGAAGCCAGCTCGTAGCTGAGCTTCACAATAAAAGCTTTCTGCCGCAGCAGGCACGTGTATGTGAAGGTCTTGTGTCCAAGAAGCGGCCTTGCAATTAAGACCGAGTAACACAGTAAAGAGGTTAAAAAACAGCTGAAAAGTTGACACACAGACTATTCAAAGCAGAAGACAAAAGCATAACCTGATGGTACTTCCATCGCATAATCCTCGATTTCACAGGCCAGGAACACACACTCGGCATGGCACTTAAACGTAGATGACGTATGGGTCTACGTATGGGCTATCGGGTGTAATGACTTGCTCTTAACATAAACATTTACACTTCTCCCATCTTTAAATGTTTATCTCAAAGACGCTGCAGTTTTCCTTTTTTCCTTAAAAATTATATAAATTTTATTCTTTGTTTAGGAGAGGCTTAGCTCACACAATCTAGAGTGAACAAGAGCGGTTGTTCTAGATAGATACAGAAGTTTTAAGAAATGAGAATAACGTAGCAGTAAAATAAGGCGCACTCGCAAAAATTTTCTGCAGGGTTGCTCCATATTTTATAGTACAATAAATCCCTTGATTTAAGTTTTCTATTCAGTGGGAAATGTTTTATTTTTGTAACCCTCGTGTTCAAAGTAAATTCAAGAGCCGCAATGGATCGGATGCGAGAAACAGAATACCGAATGTTTTGGGAAAAATATAAATAACACTTTTGTATGTAAGCTTAAAATTTTCTGTTGAAAAAGTTATGCTTTGAACATGGATTTTTTTTTTGTGTGTTTATTTCTGCAATATAAGTTGGTTAGGATAATTCGACATGGTACTTAGGAACTCCTTCGTTCCTTATACATGTATGCAGTCTGCTTAAGTAGCTCGTCTCTCTGCTCCATAGTCTATAACAAAGCTTATACTTTTTCGCCTATTTCAAGTAATTAAGATGGTACTAAACCTTTTCAAAATAAAGTTATTTCTCTTCTATTCAATTTTATAAGGCCAGTCCTAAAGGGCATATATAACATTTTTGCTCGAGTTTCCCCGTAGTTTGCAAACTGTATTTTAAAAATTAAAAAAAAAAGAAAGAAACAGCAAGAGCACTAAAAGCTTTTACAATTGAGATAAATTTAACAAATTCTGACTGATAAAACATGAAATTTCCACATGATTTTGAACTAAAAAATACTTTGTAACACAGTATTACCTTCCTACGTTACCAAGATAAATGTCTGTCGCTTCTTTTCTTTATGCTTTTATCAGTTAGAATTCGTTTAAGTTATCTCACAGAATATCTCAACTGATTCTTTAAACAGTTTTTTTCCCTCTAAAAATCGGTTCTTAGATTTTTAGAATTTGTTATACATAAATTGCATGAATTGTACATAAATTATGCATGAAAGGGATAGATAGCAATTGCTAAGAGAAAAAACAGACTTTTTAAATAGGGCGAAATAAATAATTAGAAAAACGTTGATATTCAAAGTTCGTTTGCTTTTTAAATATATCTATGCGCTGAAAAAAAATACGTTACGCGACATAACGCTTTTCTGTCACTTTCACTTTGTGACTTTTTCAATACATGAGATTTTTATTCTGCTTCTTCACTAAAACTGTCACATCAATATCAAAATTATTCTGCTTTGGCTACTGTTCAGATACTTCCGCACATCTTTCAACACCAAATCTTTCTTTTTCATCGCTGCGGTTAAATTACAAGATTTCTGAATGTCAGCCAAGAATGTAAACATTCACACGTTCTCATATTTCCTTGTTTTAAAAAAGATTTTTCTGTAAAGATGTTAGCAAAATCAGCTTAAAAAATGCTAAACAGATGTGTTTGCCGATTAGATCTATTTACTATATAGCATCTGTGGGAAAAGGAAGAAAAAAGCTTCTTACTTTTCACCATGGATGTTTCTGAAGGAAACTATGTAACATAAAAAAGCTCAGGAAGCATTGTAGCATTTCAAAACGCACCACAGTTTCAAAAAGCATGGGAGGGGGGGGGGAGGAGCCAATAACCAAAACAGGTTTTAAGGGGATGAAAATATTTCTTGAATATTTTGAAATTGCTATGTAACTTTTTTTCACCCGCATTACGGTGACGAACTTTTGTTTTATCCAAATTAAAAATAAAACAGTATTCCCGAAATGCCGTATTGGTCCTCAAATGCATTATAATTCTTTTAAAGCGCAATTGAACAAAATTTTGTTTCGCTGTTCAAGGATAAAACAGGTATGCATCTTGCTGCTGCTGATGCCACTTGGGAGATCCAAACCGTATGTTCGTAGCAAGAATGGATTATCGACAAAACGGAGCTGCTCATGAGAAAGTGGTCCTCAAATGGGGTGAAGTCCAACTTTGGTCGACATATTACATTATCACCTCCATGATTCAAATACAGTTTTAGAAGGAAGGGAAGTCTATAGCAACTCAGTGCCCACGGAAAATACTAACAGCCGACCCCATTATTTAACAAAGATTTAACTAATGCGTACTGTTTAAAATTTTTTCCGGTAGCCTCGAACGCTTTTGCGCATGCCTCAGGTCTATACTGATTTTGCCAAAATGGGGGAAGGGGGGGGAGTGGTATGAGCGATAGGAAGGAATTTGAGGAGATTTTGCTTTGTTTTGTTTTTCGTTGGGTTTGTTTATTTGACGCATTGGTTGGAGTTGATGTTTTTTTTTTCTTTATAGTTTATTCCCTTTCCGTATCAGTTCTGGAAAATAAAAAGATATTTGACTAAGCAGAAATGCTACTATGGGGCATTTTCTTAACCAAGCTATCACCTCTTTTTGAAATAAAACCCTTTAACGGTGCTAGGCACGCCTTTCGACGTTGAACTCGCTCGTATTTGGTGGGTACTTGGCAGAGTAGGGCTCCAAACTCAAAATTCTCCGATTCCGAGTCCAGAGCAGTCACTAGACTACCCTTTTTGCCTGGTATGAGTCTTAGTTGTGTGTAATATGGTTTTACGCACTGGGTACTCTGAGTTTTTTGCTGAAAATACGTTTTGTCACTATAGTTCTTTCAAAAAGGTATTGAAAAAGTACAAAACAGTGACTCGTAATTACTTTTATAGCAGAATGTAGAAAATACGTTAATATAGTCAGATCAGCCAGTAATGAATGTAAGCAAAGGCAGGTGATATAGGGTAACAATAATCCCCGAAAACTACCAGTGACGAAAGAAAACAATCGCTTTTTGTTGATTAATTTTAGAAACTCCGCTTTTTCAATGCAATCTTCAAATTTTAATATGTTAGTGAAAAAATTGTACACTTACAACACTGCTGTTGATTTGACAACATTAAATAGATTTTTGGATAATAGTTTAAGTTATAACATTCCACATAACATTTTGGAAAGTGAGAAAGAATTTTGTAACTTTTAGACCAGTATTAAGAGCAAGTACAAGAATGCTTTGAGTACACTTCATTCTTCAGTTAAACTAAAGGTAAAATACGCGTGGAATGTATGATACAGAAAACAACATAAAGCTTTCAGGGTATTATTTTTATATTCACAAAAGTGATAAACTATACAACAAAAGTAATTTATATCAACGTAGGAAAAAATAAACTCTACATTTTCTTTCAAATGACATATTTTGAGTAAATCTAGTGGCATCTGGTTTAACTCCTACAGGAGGTATTTACTAATTCGTACCCCAGACAAAAATAAAAGTATGCGACACCATTTGATTTTATTAAATGATTAATATTTATTTGCGCTTGACACCGTCTCGCTTATGAAGGCAAGGTTCGAGAAAGACATTCAGTGACCTTGAGCATCAATTTCTCAGAGTTGGCATTGAGAACTTCTTAAAGCTTTTTCTCACACCAACTCACTACATGGTTAAGTAATCGGTTCAAAAAAATGAAGAAGCACTCCTACGATAAAACTGCTAAGCGCTATTGTCTAGAAACACCTATGTCTTCTCTAATTTCTTTCATGTTTACCACAAAACTCTTAAGTCTCTTTTCTTCTGAAAATTTAAAAACGCTGCAAAAAACTGCAATACTTCTAAAAAATCTCCAGGAAAGTAGGATTTCATGAACATTTTCATTAAGTTTCCATTAGTAATATTGCCGACGTCACTCAAGCAAAAGCGGAATCCCAGTATCCCAGAGATTTTCTTGTAATGCTACACTTTAAAACCTGCAGTACTACTAAGAAAGCTTCACGAAACTGGAATTTTATAAACATTTTCATAACTTTCCATTAGTAGTATTGCCAACGTCACGCAAGCACAAGCGGTAGCCCAGTGTCCCAGAGATTTTCTAGAAATACTGCAGTTTTTTTTACTGCGTAGTTAAAATAGAATTCAGCTCAATTTAATTCAATACGTTATCATATGTGCTTAAAAACTAATTAAATCATTTTCAATCTAAAATCAAGGAGATAGAGTAAAAACGAAAGGAAAGCTACTTTTTCGCACTCGGGCAATTCCTCACAAACAATTAAATTTTTAGGGCACGTGGTGAGAAAAATTACTTAATCACCAAAACAGTTTCGAAAACGCCCATTGCAGGAAAAGCGTTAAAGCAAAAGTAAGAATATTATTTATTCACACTGAAGGAAAAAAGCGGCAACAGATATTTCACTTTTTGTCAATGATTTTTTTCACGTTAATTAATATCTGTCACGCTTGTCGCAGAAGATTTTTATGTTCAATTTAAAATTGATATTTCCAAACTTAAAAACGCCCACATCTTTTTCCCTGGTGAAAATATCAATTAGTAATTTGAAAACCTTCACAAGGTGTTTTTCTCGATCGTTCCAATAAGACCAAAATCGAGAAGATCTGATAATCATTTCGGGTAGAAAGAGTCATTTTAAGGCATTTTTGGGTCCTTAAATTAAAATTCGAGCGGTTCGGTACTTTTTTGGCTTTCGAAAATCCCCCAACGATCCTCCCCGGGTGCCCAAATATCTCTCTGCCAAAGAACTGACGTAAACTGTGTATTTGTTTTATTAGGAATATACACACCCACCTACCCACACACATATTCCATGTTTTATTCATACGGATTTAATAAGGGTAATGATAACTGTGCCATAACAATGAAAACAAAAAATTCAAATTTTTGTTTGCTGACAACAAATTAAGCAATTTGATTAGGGGGACAATTAGGTTCGATTTCTAACTTTAGCTCGGTGATGACAGCCGCAGATGCGGTTGAAACGTTTGGAGAAACTCGGACCACTGCGTAACAGCCCCGGAATCTTTTAATAAAATTTCTAATTGTTGGAATAAACAATTGACACAATAAATAACAAACAAGCTAAATAGGGGCTGGTTTTCAGCTTTTGACTTGTTGTCTTTAGGCTGATCTGCTGGGACAACGCAAGTATGACTGCAAACGTTGGCATTCTTACTGCATTAATTAAATCTGGAAATATTTATCTACTTTCTACTGTATTTTTAATCATGTACTATTAATAAATCAATCACAATCTGTAAATATAGAGAGACATTTGAAACAATTTACGTGTATACTTATATATTTGGCTTTGAAAAAAATTTAAATTTTTAGTAGTCGTCCCAATTAACAATTTAATCATACGCATTACGTAACAACGCGAACAACATGTCTGACCAAAAATATAATGAATAAGAAAATGATGACAAGGATTAAATATAGGAGTTCACTTAAACCTTAAAGGAGCATGAGAAATGTGGCTCCTATAAGTTTGAATCTAAGTTTGGAAATCATTTAAAACAAATAACTTATTATATTGTTTCCCTGTTCACCGAGACCTAAGAATCTTAATATTAAGCAAAAAATATTAATAAATAATTATTACGCAATTCTTTTTGAAAGCATTTTGAGAGAAAAATTTCCGAACCATACCACCAAGCTTAGGGTTATCCTAAGGATTAATGAATTAGTCTGACTTCTAATTTTTTTTTTTTTTTTTTTTTTTTTTTTAGAAAATGTACCTAACTTTTCCTACGTAGTTTCGCAGACGTAGGATTTATTTCTTCCATTTCGTTTAAACTACCCGAAACGCAAAGCACTATATGATAAACGTAAAAAAAAGTCAAGGGAAAGAAAAAGAAAAAAGTCTTAAGTTGTTCGTTCTTCCATTCATCATACTTTCCTAGAAAATATCGAGACTAATTGGTCAGGCCATTCATTTTCGCGACACCTTTTTGAATGTTAATGGAAAGTTCAGACTTTTGGAGAAATCTGCTTTTGCTCACGAGCGTTCAAAGGCCTTTAAAGAGGGAAATAGATCTTTGAATGTCAATCGACTTCCGTTTCATCGTTCGTAATCTTAGCTAATGAGCTGCAATGTTAAATTGGACGCAATTGAACGATGCAAAGACTTGTGACAGTTCAAGGCCAAGGATGAACTCGTGCTCATATTTGTAGTGGAGTATAAGCTGTAGTAGTTAAAATCCATTTTTTAATAACCTGAAGTCCGGTCCATCATTGAGGGGGGGAGAGAGGGGGGCGGCATTGGGAAATGAATGTATTTACATATAAGTGGGAGCGTTTCTTTGCTCTTTTTGGTAAAATTTATTTGAGTATATACCCATTCCCCTCTCCCTTAAAAAATTTGAAATGACGGGCGTGCTTGAAGTGCATAAAATCGTTACATCTTCATACATCTTCAGAAAAAAATTGCTTTCCAACAACGTACAATATTAGGGGGGGGGGGGAATTTTATTGCTCCCCAATATTGTGAAGTATGTGAAATTTAGGCTTAAAAGAAACACTACTTATTAAACTTATACTTATTTAAAAGAAATACTAATTCGAAATTAAGAAAATGACTCCGAAGTGCAAATCTACTGGCTCTATCAAATTTCAAGTCTGCAGGTGCAATGGGGCCGCCTGACCAGCCACAAGCATCCTTTCACAATATCTCTTTTGCTTACTTTTTTCATATATAGATATTATTATTATTTTTTCGTTATGGTAAACAGTTTGGAATTATTTGTCTTGCTTGTTCTCACTGCACTTTTGTACTACATGTTGTTCTTGTGTTTGCAGAAAGTTATTTATTGTTTATAAATTTTTTTATGAGAAATTCTTGTTCAAGGCATACGTTTAACGTAATTTTATTCAAAAATATATATTCCTCCATCTTATCGGCCAACTTTGGCCGATTATAAATAAAATGAAATACTCATGTTTTTTTTTGCATTCCACTGGAAAAACCTGCAATTTTATTATTCATAATGGAGTCATGTCAATATCAGCTTCGAGGGTTATTTTTTAATAGTTTATTCAGTTTTACACACTTTTTGAATTAGTTGCTTGACTTTTATTCTGTACATTTCTCTCATGCTGTAGTAAGGTTTTCAGAAAATAATTTACTCTTAGTAAATTTAGGCATCATAGTTTCTTAAAACATTATTTCTGCCGATAAATCGGCGAAATTTGGCCGATTACAAATAATCGGCAAAGAGGCCGATTAATCAATACTGCAATTAATCGGTGCAGCCCTCGTTTGTACCCTTTGCCCCCTTAGGAAAAGCTTGAAATGAAGGGCCTGGCAACGAGCGCAATTTATTCTCGACTTGTCAAAAAAGTTTACTAAGATTCGTTATTAGATAGCCATTGGTTAGCATGTTAATTGACCGTGACATTATGTGGAGTTTCAAACGTGTTGACTCTAAAAAATCAGTATTTATAGATAATTATGTCATCGTTGTATGATTTAGTTTACGCGAAACAGACGTCATAATTTTAAAGGTTTAAAATGTAGTGGTATTTGAGTTGCTCATTTGCCAAGAAGTTAACCCCATAAAGTCAGAAGTTGCGAAAACTGATGGATAAATTGAGTTTTTCCATGGAAGCAGATGTTCTTTTTGCAATTTCTATCATTACGTGTTTGGAACGTCCTCATTAAGAATGTTAGCTTAGATTTGCATATTATACACCCATATATCAACATTACGAAGAAAAGAAATAAAAAATAAAAACGTGGAACTAAGATCGATGTACCTCTTGAATGGTAGTTATTGAACCAAAAATATGGAGAACGCAGACTATAATTGAACATAATTTTCAGAACTAGTTTCACTCACAGTACTCCTAATGTAAACCAAAAAAGACCACCAACAAGGATAAAAACGGTTTGCAATGTTCTTTTCTAAAATATCTTGAAACAGGAATTACTCGAAGGGAAGGAATAAATAGTTCGTTCAGTTCACGTGAGAAATGAGAGTTAAAGTCTTTTAGGAACCGAACAGAGGTATCCCAAAATCAGTCTTATCTAAAGCCGTAGTATTTATAGCGTAGAGGGTTGGTTGTTCTTGTGTAGATCAGAACAGAGCATCTAAAGAACTAAAACAGCCGACACTCTCTTAGAGTTACGTACTTCAAACACGGAAGCTGCGAGGTTTTTGCACCGATTCAACAAAAACGGCTGCCCCAAACTGTGTTTCCAGTTTCCACCTGATTGGGTGAAAGAAAAAAAAGTACTTGAATGTATGAAATACGACGGAGAGAACTCTTCAAATCAAGGACACACAGCTGGATGAGCGTAAGGGATTTTCTTTAGGAAGAGTTCACTTTGATGGAATGAGCATTTTGCCTAAGTTTGAAAGAGGTTTTGACATAGGTCCAGAGCAGGGGTCAGCAACCGGTGACTCTTGGGCCGTATGCGGCTCAATAAAATCATACTAGTAGCTTAGTATTGACAATTTAACTGCAATACTGATATCGGCAAACAATTTTTAGTAATCCCCAGCCCACATCAAAATTACATGCATGTACCGTTTGACTATAAAATCCAGACATTCGGACACTTTTGTGTACATAGCAGAAACGAGCAAAACGCACCTTGACAGATCTAGAATCTACTTATTGCCAAGAACAATTATTTTCAGACAAGACGATTATCGAAAATAGATTAAGAATTACGTAAAATTACGAAAGTCTAAAAACGTAGCATCAAGTTTAAAATTTCTAAATATTCACTGATCTTACTAGAACCTTTTGTCTGTACTCAACCTAAAAAAGGATTAAAAATACATGTTTGGGTTTTGGTATCTTTCAGTTAATTTTTGGGAAAGCTATATAATTTAGTGGAATTAGGTTTTAATTATTATGCGTGTGTTTAATAATTAATAAAAAAGCGTTCAAGACGATGAATTACATTCTAAGTTCCAACGGTTGGATTTTCAAACAGTTTAACATGAGCTAAGCATTGTATATATTTTTTAATATTGGCGATGCAAGGGCGTATATAAGGGGTGGGCTCAGGGGGCCCGGGCCCCTCCCGAAATTAATAAAACAAATTTATATAAACATAATTGAATTGGAATTTGTTCGAAAAAATTTCGAGACTTAAGCTCCGAAGCTACGAGAGTGAAAAGCAGCCGAGCTAGAGAGAGGGGGCCAGTAAGTTTTCATCTCTTTACTAATGTTGAATTGAAAAAATAGATTACTTCCAGTAGCGGATATAAGGAGAAAATTGAAGCCTGTGTTCCTGTTGGAAATTTCAAAGCGCAACAAATTCAATTGTGGCTTAAAGCACAGACTCAAAAGAGAATCGTTACCTTGCTTTTTTTCGGGAGAGAATCATAGCAATATTTCTTTCTCGAACGTTACCGAACATAGCCTAAAAATGCACTTTTAGGCCAGAAATTTCGAAAAACTTCCAACAGAGAATGCTGACCCCCTTTATTTAGTTTTAAGAAATTATAGCATAAAATTTGTGTTCCTGAAACTTCAATAAAACAAAGTTTCTTGTGTGTGTGAGGGGGGGGGACTTCTGAATTCTTTTCCAAACTTTCATCTTCGTAACATCATTAAAGCTTGACGAAATGGGGTTTTAGAATGTATGGAGGGGGGGGGGAGCTTATAATGTGGGCCCCCTCCGAAATTCTAACCTATATACGCCACTGTGGCGATGTATGTATTAATATTTGGCTCTTTGAAAAACAAAACAAAACAAAACAGAACAAAAATTACTAGTTTTGAAAAAGGAAAAAAAAAGGCTTCTAAGTCCTGAAAGGT
Source organism: Uloborus plumipes (assembly GCA_038373865.1). Lineage (NCBI taxonomy): Eukaryota > Metazoa > Arthropoda > Arachnida > Araneae > Uloboridae > Uloborus > Uloborus plumipes. The sequence continues at coordinate 73,558 of JAXGGA010001819.1, forward strand.
TGCCGAACCCTGGTCTAGAAACCAGCCCACATGTTGCGAGAAATTAAATCTTTGGCTGTAGGAATAATGGATAAGGCATTTAGATTTTTCACTTCGTACTAATCGTGTTCCTCGCTGTAACGTACTTCATGAGATATATTTTGGCTGTCGCACAAAAGCGTACGTATTAGCTAAAACATTCCAAAGTAAACAGCATTAGTTGTTTTTTTTTTCTCAGTCAGATACCAGACTCTTTGTTGTTGCTGTTATGTCACAGTAAATCGGTATGAAGATATGGGGGTGCCATTACCTCGCAGATGTTGGACTTCTTTATTAACATATAAGACTACACAAGATAGCACAAAGAGAGGATATTTTTTACGGAATTGATCACTATCATTCCTCGCTGTTTCTGTATATTTCACTCCTCCACATTGAACTTTATGCCTCTAAAACAAGGTCATGGAATATTTTCACGCTTTGATAAAAATACTCTCAAAAGCTCTGTTTAAGCTAGTTGCACTATTGAGGATACATGTTGTCAACTTCAGTCTCTTCTCTATTTTCACTTTTCGACTCGCTCTTCGGCCAAACATTAAATATGCTAACTAGTATATGAGCATCACTTTTTGTTAGATTAGTAAATCTAGAGAGTAAGCACATTGGCCATTCTTGACATACCGGTTATATACCTCGGCGGAGAGAAGAAACATATATTCTTTTCGTTCATTAAAAAGTGAAACAAATGGTTGGCACGAAAGAAGGGGCCACTTTTAAGGATCAAGTAGTATTAGTTGTCAAACATCACGCAACATAATTAGGCTACGAAGATGCATCAAGATATTAAGACATTAACGCCTGACATTTTTTCCCCCGAAGATATTTTGTATACTGGTCACAAACAGTGTTTAATGGACAGGAAAAATAATAAAAGAAATATTATGTAAAAAATAATTGTTTCATTAAGGAAAGAAAAATCGTCCCTCTAAAGTTACGATAGACCCCAAAGGGTACATAATTTTTTTACTAAATCTTTTTCTGCCTACGATATAATATTTAAATCGACATTTTATAAGAAGAAATAAAATCAGCAATTAACATAAACTGTGAAGCTGGGAATAACTTTGAAAACTTAGTTTTTTTTCTTGAGATTGTGAACGATGTCATTTTTGATAAAGATCATATTAAAACTACTACAGAGTGCTGCAATCTGTTAATAACGAATTGAAAGAATACCAAGGTACTAATTGAACACTATTATTTGGTTGAAAGGTTCATTTTGGGGAAATTCAGTCCCTTTTATGGACCGTCCCTAAAAAGGGACAATAGGCATTAATGGGTTAATATGTGGACCTAAAACTGATCCTTGAGGAACCCACTAAAAACCTTACTTCATTTCGAATGGTTACCACTTACAACTACTCTTTGTTTCTTTCCTGTAACAAGCAACTTTCTAACCCGAACTAAAAATTTACCTCCTATTTTTATATCAGCTAATCTACTGAGGAATGCAACATGCAGTACCTGAAAAGACTATAAAGAGCAAGGGGGCAAATAGTTTTAAGAGGACTAATGATTTTCACTGGTGACTGATAAATTAACGCTGGATAATAAACGCATCTGCTTTGAAAATTTAGTGAATGTTTGAAATGCATGTCAGGAAAAACAAAATGAAAGATGCGTTCAAAATGAAAATTGTCCACATGTGGAAATGGAGGTTCATGTCAAAAGTAATAAATGAATTCGAAAAATAGCTTCTAAATATATATAGTTTCAAGTTTTCATTAAAACATTCTTGGGTTTAAACGTACGAGGAAATTTCCCAAAAAAATTTAAAATGCAACACATTTCAGGTTTACAAAGCCAAAAGAAAAAAATATAGTAAATTTGAATTTGTACCAAAAAAAGGAATAGGATGTTTCGGAAATAACCTAACTGCTCCTAAAAACTGATTGACAAGTTTCACTACAGGGAGACAATGCAGATTTTATATAAATAAGGGCTTTAAAAAATAAATATAAAACTTTTCGTCCTTTGAGATAGCGAAGAAAAATCGGACGGAATTGTTAAAAAGTCAGAAATTTACTTCATTAAACAGTTCACCTAAGGACTGGAATCAAAACAGATATTATAAAAGTGGGCACCTAACAAGAATTTCTAACATTGAAATTAAATGTAGAATACATGTTTTCTTTGATGAAAAATTATGAATAGTTCCTATAGAGGAATAACGATAAATTTAGTTTTTACAAAGAGTTTTTACAAGAATAAAATTACTCTGAAAATTTAAATGTCAAAGAAAAAGGTAATACAGTTTCTAATAATGGATGGACACAAGGAATTTAGTTTCACCTCCGGGCATACAAGTGTCCTAACGAAGATGCTCTAAAAAACCAGAACTTTTGTGAAACCCGAACTAAATTTCGTTAAGACAAAGTAGGTAAAATCAGTGTTTAAACTAGAAGACGTTTTTGCTGACTGCTCGCTTATGTTGAGTATAACTTGACTCTGGTACATTTATTTTTCTTATGTATTCCGAAATATCAAACAAAAGAGACCACATTGTTCAATAAATAGGTTTTGTACAAAATGGTCTTAATTCAAAAAAAGACAAAATTAATATTTCAGCATGATTTTTTTCTCCATTCAAGTTACAATTTCCAGGTAGAAATGGTAATAAAAATAGTTTTTGAAAACAAAGCGAAATAAGTGGATTTGATTAAATAATTATGTCATTATCCGTTTCATGAATAGTGTTACTACAAAAAAAAAAAGGGTAGTTTTTTCTAAGATACAAGAAGCACCTTTCAAGTGATCAGGAATATAATATATATTTTAAATGAAAATTGTGATCAGCCTGAAAACACCTACAACATTCAATTGCAATGGTAAAACAGCTGGCATGCGGCAAAAATTTCTAAGCGTGCATGCAAATGCTTTTAAACTGGTAGGTGCAGCTGGTAATTTTCCTTTAGGGAGCGCCGAAATGACCAATTTTCGGAATTTATGATGCCTAAGCTGACTTGGATGATCAAATAAGCGGATATTCATTCATTTTGATGTAATAATCAGAAAACAAAGGGGTGTTATTCAGACTTTTTCACCTGTGAATACTCGCGTAGAAGGGTTGTTTCGACAGCCTTGTGATATTTTAAACTTATGGCCTTGAATCTTCCTTTTTGAATCGCGTGTATGTGTAAATGACCTAACGCTCCTCTTAAACAACAAATTTCGCCGAATTCCGGTTCTTCCCACAATAATTAAAGGTACTACAAGCAGCAGGAAAGCGTAAATGATTACAGCACGAGCGACAGACTCACGTTTTTTTTTTTTCAAAATCGCGAGTTACTTATGGACCAACTCAATATCCGGTTAATAGAGATGTTACTCTCAAATTCTAGCCTCATATACTGTAAAATATAGACGATTTTACAGTATAATACAGCTAATTTTACATTAACAAACTGTAAAAATAGCTAATTTTACAGTAATAAACTAAAATTGCTAATTTTGCACCAATAAACTGTAAAACTGCTAATTTTAGTTTCTTACTGTGCATTTTACAGTTTCAAACTGGAACCTCTGCTGCCAGTATTATACTGTAAAAACAATAGTTTATTTTTTTGCAGTGCAGAAAAACCCCGCAATAATACCTTTTTGAAAATGTTTCTTCGCTCATTTCGAGAAAATACTACAATACTCGCGGATAACAACTTACGTATTACTCTCAACTCTTGAGTTTAAATGGCAGCATTAGTGAAATGGCTATTTAAATACTTTTTCAAGGTGTTTAATACTATACTTTATTTTGTTAACACAATATGCACAGAAGTACACAGATCTCTGAAATTGCATTTTCGTGACTTAAAAGGGAATATCTAAAACTGACTCAAGCAGCATATCACATGCAAGCAAGTAAAGTCACTGCATCGGGAGGAAGTATCGAAGTGTGAAACATTTGGTACTGGTTCAAAATTTTTCATTAAACTAGTCAAATAAATAAATAAATAAATAAAAATATTCGCTCGACATATCAGTACTACTGATATTTAAAGTTAGTGCTTACCATTATAGAAAACAAGCCATTAAGCAATACTAAAACTCACGTTAAAATTGAAAAAAAAAAAAAAAAAAATCTGCCGAATAACTAAATTAAGCTGTTAAAATACTAAATAATTAGCTGAATAAAAAGCAAAACTAGTCATGAAAACGAAAAGTGCCATTTAAATGTAAAATTAATGCATGAAGAGCAACAATCGCATCAGCTATTTCAGAAATTGGAAATCTTTTCTACAATTAGGCATGTTCCGCGTTATGATAATTTCCCCATCGTATTCTCTGGCCAATAAATTATTTGAGAACTAGTAGTTTTGTTACAAGAGTTACTTCCCGCTCAACCGCTATAGAAATGCCTCCATTTCATTTACTCACACCAATAAACCTCCTGTATTTCAACCCCTCAAAAGCAATAATGTTTCATTCTTCTGCACCAAAGAAAAAGTTTCTTAACGTAACACGTTTATATGAAATAATGTCTTCGCACGTTAAACTTAAAATTGAAAATTCAACAGAAACTAAAACAATCTATAAATAATACAAGATGCATTATTTTAGCCCCCCCCCCTTTTTTTTCCAAGAGTAAAAACGAGTTTATAAAATGCTTCGCCATTTTTATTTACTAATCAGGCAGAGTTGAACATTTTTCCATGAGCAATCTGCCAATAAAAAATAAGAATTAGAGACATTTGAAAACATTCTTAACATTTTTTTAGAAGACGAAGTTATGGAAAATTCTTTTAGCAAATTTAAAAGAAGCTTAATCTCAATATTTTCCTAAAAAGGAAAGCATTCGCCATATTTATTTATCAATTGAATCGATGAGTGCAAAAACAACGTCAGTCACGAATTTCAAATTTTTCAGGAGAGAGAAAAAAAACGTTATAGCTCCTCCAAATTTTCAAATAATTGAACAATTCCTTTTTTCCTGCATCATAACATGCATGTATATTGCTATCATGCAAAAACTACATAGATTCAATCTAAATCGGGCTCAGGAAAATTGAAAATAATTTGGACTGATGTTGTTTTTGCGCTCAATAGGCTTTTATACTTGGGGAAAAAAGTTATACATTAAAAGTTTATATTTATTTATGATTTCATCAGATATGAAGTAGCTCTTGCTTTATTATTGTGACACATGACTTCAAAAATTTATTAAGCTCTAAGAACAGAGCAATTTTACTCATACATCGTTAAAAAAAATTACGACATCAAAAGAAATAAAGAACTTTACAGTATAAGGAATGTGGGTTATTACAAAAATTGAGAAGCGATTGCTAAATCTTCAATAGAAGAGGAGTAAAAAAAAAAGGGTATGTACAAGTACATCTCTTAAAATAGATCATGTTCTGCCATCATGTGAAGTCTTTGATCTGGTAAATAGTTCATCACGAAATTTTTTCCAGGAATACATACAATCACCTTCTTAAGGGGGTCTGGGATACGAAAATCGTCAAACTTGGCTTTTTTTTTTAATTTCAAATTTTTTTTTGTTTTTTTTCTCTTTAAAATGACGTTTGAATATTGTTTCTATCTAAATTAGAACGGAAGATATGATAATTATAATGATATGATAGTATAATAAATGATATAAAACTTTAAATGCCTTTTTCGCCATGATGCAATTTTTCCGGATTTTTGAATTCAGTCTTATAACCCAAGAACTAATAAAGATAACATTCTGAAATTTGGAGAACATCTTTAGTTTACTTGAATTTGTACTCGGCAAATTAAAAAAAAAAAAAAAAAAGTTAAAAAAATATGATTTTTTGAAAAAAAAGTACCTTTGAATTTTTCGAAATTTTTACTTAAATATTTTTATTTTGTTTTTAAATTAGTATTTTTAAAATTGGCGAATAGAAATTAAAGCTTTTATGTTTATGTTCACATATATGAAAAAAAAAGAAAATTAATCAAGAATATTTTAAGTTTATGCAATTTAAAGCGACCCCCCTTTTTTGAAAAAATTAAATTAAAAAAAACAGAAAACTGTCATATATGTTATGATTTTGCTTGTTAAACAGATGGTGAATCAGTGTAAAAAAATTCTAAACTCTAAACTATTAAATACAAATTTTTTCAAAATGTGTCCCGGACCCCCTTAATATTTTCCATTTTATTTATGTCGGTTGGAACGTGCCCTGAAGCATAGGCATGGCTTGAAGCAAAAGCGAATTTTCGGGAAGTAAGCTTCAGCAGGTTAGCAAGCTCCAATCAAAGAAATTATGTGCCGCGATAACCCCTTTTCCCTTAAAGCTATGGGGGAACTCCTTGTATCGAGTGGAGATAAACTTAAATTTTGTCTCTTTTTGCATTTTCCCCTCGCCATTCTCTGTTTAAGCTTTTTTTCTTTTTTGTATAAGTCCTTCCACCAATCATCAAATCTGTTTATGTCTAAGGAGAGTAGCTTGGTGACGTGAAAGCTGTTACTGGTCTGAGCATTCAACTCTTCATATTCATCAGATCAGTGGGGCGCAGTGAAGGGGAGATAGGGACAACACCCCATAGACTTTGGTTTAAACATTGTTGAAAATCTAATACAGTAGTCTTTTACTCGAGAAAAGATTGTTCTAATCACCCCCCTACCCAAAAAAAATTCTGGCTGCGTTAGTGCTTTAGGTGTGTAAATCTAATTATGTTTACGTATCGTCCTCTTAATAGTACCGAAATCAGATCGTTGGGAACGAATCCGCGCCCGTAGAAAGTGAAGCTCGTTCTAGCGTTGGGTGCATTAACAACGTCAGTCACTGGACCGACTGGACTCGCGTCGTTTCTGCGCTCAACGTTCAGAAAGGAGGTCCCGTAACTTCGGAACTACTAGCCTGATTGACGCGATTTTTGCTGTCAACACGCATCTTGCCTTCCAGAGTTTGTTTCCATGAAAAACGAATTTTTGAATTTTTTTGACTGAAGTGGTTTTTGCTCTCACCGATTTAATTAAACTGGGAACTACTTGACACAATTTGTATTGAGTTCGATTTTTAGATCCTTTTAAAGTAAAAACGTATGCTGCTTTTAAAATTATTATTAGTTTTCTTCTACCGGGGGTGTCAGGGAATGAAACCTATTTCCGTAGGGGAACGCGCATCACAGGAAGCACTACTGGTCTCCTATTGGCTGACATAAAAGTTTTTGAATTGAAATAAAGTAGTTCTTTTCCAAAATATTATTGTTATTAGTGGTGTTAAGTTTTAGTTTACTTAATTGTCACGGCAAATTTAAATTTTCGGCAAGGAATGTGCAAGAATTCTGTATTCAGTAATATTATTATTTTTTGTATTGTGTATGTAGTTATTGCTTTTATAAAAAATTACGTATTGTCCCACACTCTTCACAAATATCCTATAGTACGTAAATTGGTCTCTAATCCAAATGCAGACAAATTAACTTGACGTGATTGACCAAAATTGAGATCATTTTGGGACTCAGAGGTCACAAGTTAGTCAAAAACGAGTCACATATGTAAGACAACCAAATCGCTTTTATCCAGTACTTACTCGCACCAGTTTTCGACAAATTAAAATAAATAACGTGATTTAAGAATTATCTGGAATCCTGTCTGGAAAGGGAGAAAATGCGGTCCAAGTTTACAAACAATAGCAAAGAAAAATTGTTTTATTGACGATTCCGACTTTCAAGAACGAAAACATTTCTTCCCCAGTGTCAAACAAAGAGTAATAACAGGAAAATTCTGATTTCATATTCTTCTAAAAATGCAAATTGCGACCGAATTGAGTCCATTAAATCGTAGTGATAGCAATAATTGCAGGCTGACCTAAAAGACGAATCTCCCCGCTTGTTGCTCCAGCATACAATCCGCCTTTGATATTTTCGCAGAATGTGCGCTTTGCTTAATGAAAAACCACTTGTTCCTACTTCCGAAAAGCTAGAAAGAGAAATATTTACAATTGAGAATGCCGTAATATACAGTTCGTTTCACTTAACGTAGTAAAAAGCACTTGTATTATTTGAGAGCGGAAGCCAAGATTTCTCTAATTGCTAAATGTAGGTTAAAAGACTGTTTTAGGCCATTAACTTAAATTGGGGTTAGTATATTGAAAAACATGCCATAATTAAGGTTGGTTTTGAAATAGCTTTAATTTTCATCGTTTCATTTATACTAATATCATTTTGCTTAACATATTTTTTAACTACATTGGCAGTAATTACATTCGTATTACACATAAAAGCACTTTTGCTTGTTTATGTGAATATGATTAAGGTTCTTTAGTGATCTTAAAAGAAGCTCCAAATCTTATGACATCCATTCAAATATTGAAATACAAATGAATATTCACTCTATAATAATTATCTCATAGCAGAAGATTAGACCGGTTTAAATTAGAGTTCTTTTGTGATCCTAAAACATGTCCTAACGCTTATGCTATTTATTAAAAATATTAAAATTCAAATGAATATTTATTTTATAACGATTGCTTTCATAGAAAAAAATTAGACCAACATTGCGTTTGCTATGTTGAAATAACGACAAATAAGCAGTAAATAGTTCTCATTTTCAATTTATTCCGAAATCGTGTTTCAGGTAATGAAATCACAATAGAAATAAATCTCCTTAAGGTGTTTAAGGACTTTAGTAAACATTTACATACTAATCAATGATTAATCAAAAGTGGAGAACCTACTGTATAAAAATTTTATGAAAAAGACAAAAATATTAAATTAAACGTAATAAATGACGAATATAAAAGGGAAATATTTAATATACTTGGGATGCTTACTTCAGAAGCATTTTAAATATTTAGAATTATTCGAAAATCAAATTAAAATAATAAAACTACATAATGAGAACTGAAAAAAAAAACTGTTATACATTTTGTGTGCTCCTTTATTATCATTTTTGAACATTTATCAAGAAATATGAATATGGTGTGTCTTGTTCTTAAAAACTCAGCTTTTACTATAGAACCAATAATCATTCTAAAATTTCCGTTTATTGGTTGAAGAACAAGTTGACTTAACATATGACTAATTGTTTGAAATGGAAAACTATTTTCAAAATTCATACATCGCTGAATCTCTTGTTTAATTGAACTTGCAAGAGAAAAACTCCATTTAGAAGTAATAAACTTATAACTATGCGATTTAGTCATTAAAATTTCAGGTACAAGTCTTTAAACAGCAGAAACATTTTTACGAAATTTTTTTTTATATGAGTTTGATTATGAGAATTGTGAAGTAGTTTAGATTAGTTTCACCATGTGTAAAGGGCAAGGCTGCTTTGATGAGTTTGTTTCCCTATAAAGACCCGAAGGAAAATTGGGTAGGGCAAGGTCCTTAGGGCATGGCTTCATTAGGAAAAATCAAAATGTTATCAAAGCTATACCACCCAGGCTGACTGACGACGTGCTTTCAGTTTTATAGAAAGTAAGTAATGGACGTTATTTTTCCAGAATCTAATTACCGCTCAATGATGTACATTATCGTTGCTATTTACGTGACATCTTGATGACGCATTCTATACTGCTTGCCGGACGTGCGGATAAACGAATACAGTTAGAAATATGATAAGCATTGAATGAGCTCCTAGAAGGCCCCTTACTATGACCTTTAACACACTTTCAAACTCAAACATACTGCACTGGCACGTTCAGTCACAAGAGGAAACAGAGGGGCCATGAGGTGTTTCGGTGCATGGTTCATCATCAATTCAGCAAAAAATACGCGGCAAAGCAATAAAAGCAATATTTCAGTAATGATTTCTCCATATGAAAGCACGCGCGTACTGACAACCTTTTGACCCACGAATGGGTGCCTTTTTGGCCTTTCGTACGCACTTGATTGCGTGCACCGCTAGGTAAGTAATTCATGAAGTGGAGAGTGAAAAGTTTGGTCAATTTGGCGGTTGCCGCTTGGGGCCTCGGTGGTGAATGTTTTGACGGGATATTCAGAGACACAGTCCAGAAGAGCTTTTTTCCTCTGCGAGGGCGGTTTTGAAAACTGACTGATTAACGTTGGAAGAGGATCACTTTTCACCAGTTGAATGATTAACACGTAATTTGTTATTTCTAAGTGTTTATATCAAACCGACTACGAAGCGTATTATTGATTAAGTGTTTATTTGGTAGCTGAAGATTAATTTATTACGCCATGATCGAGGCTTTTTTTTTTTTTTTTAACATTGGCCTTTATTAGGGGACAGTTTCATATTTTCAAAATACATGCTGTTGGACTTTAATACTAGCATTTCTTGGACATTCTCTAAATTTAAAATTCGAATTTCGTCATGTTTTTTTTTAGACATCTGTCAATCGGCTTTTTCAAGTTATCGCTTCTTTTGGAGCATAATTATAGTTGATGAGTAAGGAAGGAATTTCTTTCTTGCAACATATGCCTCCATAAACTTTAAATTATTTTCTTAATATATCTTGAAAGAACTCTTAACATGCTAGCTGTTACGTTAGTCACCTGCGACTTACACTGATCTTTTCGTTGAGGCTGCGTCAGCCATCTATAACTAACACTAACTAAGGTACTATAACTACACTTTGTATTCCGGCCACGAGTTTCAGCGGTGACTGACGGTATAAAATGCGATATAAAACTAAAATAACACATCGTTAGTACTATCGTATTATAAAAATTTTACTCCAATATTTTTTTTAATAAAATCATTGATTTATTTTTTTGAAACAATTTAAACAGAAAGCTGATCTCCCTCATGCCTTCGCACTACACGAGTGACCAGATTTATACCTTATTGGGATTTCATAATAAATACCCGTGACATCTGACGTGATAAAAGTAATTAAATTATGATAAGTTCGAGATCTTGTAGAGCACACACATAAGTAAACCTAATAGTTCTTTAAATAAGTAATTTCTATAAAGCGGACCTAGGAGAAAAATGTTTAATAGTGTTTACCAGAAAATTACTCACGATAGCACTTTTTTACAGCTAAAATCACGTTAAAGCTTACAGCATTTCAGCTGTGAATAAAAGTATTTAAACCCATAACGGTGAAATAATATTCAGTTGCAATGTCTGTATTGAAGCTTCCTATCATCTTTCATTCGAAATTTACTTGAGGGAATTTCGTATTGTACCATTGTGGACTACGTTGTTTTTCTTTGTTAAGCATTAGTGATAAACAAAGACTTTCCGATGTCACTTGTTATCACCTTTTCAAATCAGAATGCACAGATTAATTGCTCATCCATTGTCGACAAAGAATGCGGCTAAGACGACAGCAGCAAGAAAGAGTTATGAGATAAGGATGTAAATCCTTATCTCATACTGATCTAATTACTCACTGGCAGTGGCCTACATAGCAAAATTCTACAGCTAATATTTCTGAAAGAAAATTAGATTCAGCTATTAAAAATACTCTATAGCAAAAACAAAGAAGCAAACTTTGCTCTTTAAAGCACGCCATCCACTGTATTAACAAAACGTTCTCATTAAATATAATAGTGAATTTAAATCATAAGCAAAGAAGAGTGAAAAATTATACCGTTTCACAGAAATTTGGTTTGTTATGGATAAATATATTTCTCGAAATGTTTATGCACTTAAAGTAGGCATTAATAAGGAATGTATCATTTTATCGTACTCTTTGTAAGGGCACAATTTTTTTTTTTTTTCAAAAAACACGTAGAAAGTCGTTTCTTGATTCAAAATATTTATTGTATGAAAACTAAGCTATTCCAATATAAATACATCTATGAGTTTTTCATTACACTACTTCAATAAATTTTGATTTACTGAAGTAACTCATTTTGTAATTCAAAAAAGGGACAAGCGGTTTTACAATTATCACCGTTTATAACTCAACATTTAAGTGATATTATTTTTCTAGATTTTCGTTTCATGATATATAGGAGTCTGAAAATAAAACTCATTTTTAAAAAAATATCCAATTAAGTTCATATCTAAATTGCCCACGTTCGAATCTCTGTGATAGGATAGCGGTGTATGTGAGAGATTATGGAGAAAATTTGACTAAAATTACTAATACTTTATCCTGGACTTCAGTACTTTTAGTAAAATGCTTAGTAGGGATGCACCGAATAATCGGCCACTTTGTCGATTATTACTAATCGGCAAAAATATACCGATTAATCGGCGAAAAAATATTTTTAAAATTTCATTTTTTAAAGTATATTTTTACCAAGAAACTTTGATGAGTAATTTTATAAACAGAAAATAAATGTAATTTTCTGAAATTCTTACCTTTGCATGTAGTATGAGGGGTAAGAGTACAAGGTTAAAAAAAAAAAAAACAAATAGTTCATCTAGTGCTTAAAACTGAATGGAATATTTAAAGATTACCCTCACAGCTTGTAGTAATACTAGCTGACCCGGCAACCGTTGTTTTGCCATATAAATAATTTCCTAGTAATTTCTAGTGTAGACAAAAAATAGCTTACTTATTGTAAGTATGTATGTATGTATGGTAGAATGTGTATATTGTATGTATGTAAGAATGTGGTATATGCGTGAAATAAGCATGGAGCGCTGTGAACGATGAGGGAATATAAAAATAACAAAAGGCAAACATTATTTTTAAGTTATTATAATTTATTCCTTAAAATTATATATCATTAATTAAACGATTACGACAGTAACACTATTAAACAATATCAATCTCTTAATGCTATAGCGTAAACAATATTTTTTGTTAGTCCATTGCACAGCCGGGGCGGGTTCAAATTACGAAGCAAGATAATTGGAGATCCAACCTTTATTTTTTAAAAATTTGTGTCACTTTAATGGTAGTTCATATCCCCCCCCCCTCTCGCAGTGAAAAAAAAACTTTACACAGCAGATTTTGCCTAATAACTCAACACTAATGGTGTTTGATACATTTTATTTGTTTGTAATGATGTTTTTTGGTCACAACCAATATGAAAATCACAAAAAATAGTTACTTTAATTTTTAACATATATTTATCTTCTTCAGAATTTTTGACTTCTAATTTTACCTTGAATTTGACGTAAATGCAAGGTATAAAATACAGAATTTTATAAAGGTACAAAAATTAACATAATATAATTGATAGTGTATATAATTTTTGAAAAAAATAATATAAGTGCCGCAAATCAAAAACCATTTATTGCCACAATCGATTCAAAGCCCCCAAAAATGGCGCAAACGTCCATAAGAAAATTCTACAGCATCGAAGGACCCCATTGCCAATTTTAACAAAGATCCGACCAAAACTGTCATTTTGTACTATAAAAAAATATGGGGTAGATCCCCATGAAGGGATGTACCTGCATAAGGACATTACAATCATTAAAATCATTCAAAAAAAAAACCCATGCAGCTGTTCGAAAAAATCCTTGCGGGCCTGGATTCGATCTCATTCCATGTGCGAACAAAAAAAATTTATGGGTGGACTACCCCTAACATTTAGGGGGATGAAAAATAGATGTTGGCCGATTCTCATAGATACTGGATAAGCACAAAACATTTCATCAAAATCGGTCAGGCCGTTTCGGAGGAGTATGGCAACGAAAACTGTGACACGAGAATTTTATATATTAGATGAGACTATTAGAAATAATTGTATTCCCGAACTTTTAAATATTAGGAATACTGAAACATGAGCATTTCATTTCGTTTATAATCAGTCAAATTTTTCCAATCAACTGGCAGAAAAATATGTATTGAATAAATTTCTTTAAATATTCCTCGAACATGAAACCACGAAGAATAATTTTATTAATTAGAAACAAACAAATAATTTCCTGCAAACATAAGTATAACATGTAAGTAAACCTGAAAAAAAAATTAGTTCAAAGAATGAAATAAATAAAAAAAAAATCCCTCACATTGGATATATACGTTTTAAAAAATTGAAATTTCCTATTTTAAATAAATGTACGCATATGGACAACGTTACAACAGTTTCGCAAAGAGGAAAAGTTTTGAATTGAATTCCTACTAATATAATTGTAAGATAAAATGTAAACTAAAAACACTCCTAAATTATATCTCCCCCTATCCCTCCTCATTTAAAAAGAAAAAAATTCACGTCAAGTTAACGTAATTAACAATGTGCTTATTATGTTATGTATTAATGGAATTTTACTGAGAATAATATGAGACTTTGTTCAAAAAATTGGATACATTTTGAAACTATTTTGGCAAAACTAGGAAAATGCAAAAAAAATAGTCTTCTCTGGGAGGTAAATTTGTAACTAATTAGTAATTCCTGAAGTCGGAATTGAAAAGAAAGAAAAAAACAGTGATTGTGAAATTGGTAACATTAAAAATAATTATCTTGATAATTAATCGGCTAGGCCGATTAATCGACCGATTATTAACAGCCGATTAATCGGTAATCGGCCAATTTGCTTATCGGTGCATCCCTAATGCTTAGTGTCTCAAAATGACAGAATATCGACTTGCACCACTTTTTCTTTCACCGTTTAACCACCTCATATTCAACAGTGTTTGCAGTACCAATTTAAAACACTTAAGCAGACATTTAAAGCTCAGGATCACATGTTGTGAGTAGTGTGGATGATGTTGTGAGTAGTGTGACAGTTGTAAATGTTAAGAAGTTTTGACAATACAATTCTGAATTCTTGCCAGTAGAGTTCAAGTCAGTATTTCGGTGATATTGGCTCAACATTCTTCAAGCTCGCATTTATCGACGAAAGTAACTCTATTACTAACTTAATAAATGTCTTTACAGTGTATAGGAACAAGCATCTGACTAATTATATCAGATTTTTTACAATAAATTTTCGTAAGCAAGGAATTTTTATGAACAGACTGCATATTGATAAAAAACCAGAAACTATTTATCACTTGATGCTGCTCCAGCGCAAAGAAAAGTTTTGATTCAAAACTTGTTTCTACACTGCAAAAAGATAGATGTTTTTACAGTATAAAACAGAAATTTTTAATGTAATTTTACAGTAATAAACTGTAAAATTGCTAGTTTCAGTTATTACTGTGCACTTTACAGTTTTATGCTGGAACCTCTGCTGCAGTATTATATTGATGTTTTTACAGTATAATACAGCTCAGTTTACGGTAATAATCTGTAAAATTGCTAATTTTACAGTAATAAACTGTAAAATAACTAATTTTAAGTAATAAACTGTAAAATAGCTAGTTTTACAGTTTATTACTGTGCTTTTACAGTTTTAAACTGGAACCTCTGTGGCCAGTATTATACTGTGAAAACAGCAGTTTATTTTTTACGGTGTATTTACTCGGGCTGATGATTTACAGTCGCAAAGAAAATGTTAAGAATGATACTCCAAAAATTGTACAATGAAACTTAAAAAAAAAAAAAAAATCAAACGCAAAATTTGCGCGTGTTAAATTGATGGGTTCCAAAGTACAAGTTACACAAAATATAAATATAACAAATCTAAGAATATAATATAGCATGATAGAAAAGATGATTGTAATTCCCCAACCTAAACTTTGCATTGGTACCTGATTCCAGGTGTTGTACAATTAACGTAGTTGAATACTTTTTTCCCACAAAATTTGCTTCAATACCCCCATTTTTTTCTGTAAGTATTAAGCGTGATTGAAATGGCTCAAAGCTCTTAAAGTAGCCTAGAGTGAAACTACCTTATACCATTGGCTGCTAATGAAATTTCAATCGTACCTTTTACGTCACAAAAATTGATATTTTCAGCAATCATTGGCCTCCATGGACGTTCAGGATCTGGGAGTTCCATTGGTGATAAATGATGAGGTAAGATCGATGTCTTTCCGTCTGCAGGCAATGGATAAATGACGTAACTACCGTCAGCAGTATGAATGTCACCTGTCTGAAAGAAAGACACATGAACTTATTTGAAAAAACATTTTAAAGAATGATATAAAGCTTTATACGAGATTTTTTAAGCCAAGTACTTCCAATCATAAAGACGCTCCGTATAGCATATTTGTTACAAACTTTCAAAATAATGCTTTTGGTTTTCATTTGTTGGGATATTTGTAAATTATACACTACTTACTCTAAATTAGAACACGGAATATTCTGTAGATGCCGAATCGAAATATTTATTATTTACTGCTTTTTTCTTAAAATATGAAAATTCATTCCACATCTGCATTTGCATTGTAAGGTGAGGAGAAAAAGAGGGATGCTTAATCAAAGAAATTTCGAATTAGTTATATTTCTCCACAGAAAAAAACAATCATACACATATTGCAGATTGTATTGAACAGCATTGGACAAAATCAAGCGCAGGGAACCCCTTACAGGTGTTGTCTATTATCACTGATGCATTTATGAAAGTGTTTTTGGAAGTTGATATGGACTTATTTAAACATCGCATTGTTGATTTGGGCAACTCTTACAAGAACAGCATCTTTCAGTTCTTCTAATATACTTTGTTTATGCTCATATACCTATTTTGGCGTCACCTACAAGAAATAAAAGCATTCAGCAAGTCAGGTATTTGAGGAGGTCAATGAATACCCCAAATTTAGTACTACTTCTATTACGTTTCACTTACAGTAAACTTTCGATTATCCGCTAGCGGATTATCTGTGGGGCAAATTATCCGCGAGGGTCTCGAGAAAATAAAAATCTTTAAATTTATTCTTGTAGAGAAAAATTTACAAAAAAGCACAGGTCTGAAATTTATTTGTCCCAGATTCACCCCCCCCCCCCCATTTTGTTTTTTCATAACATTTCTACCCAAGAATGTGGTGTACTTCATCCAATAAATTGTTTTACTTGGGCGTTATCGTAAGTACCACTCTTCTTTACGGATTTCATATATTGAGAACCTCAAATACAAATATTTTTTTATGCTGTACCTATCGGTCACTATTTGTACATATCACGTTTTAAGTGTAATGCAATTACTTTTAGCAAAATACATTTTTTTTCTTCTTTACCCCTTATTTTACGCCTTTTTCGGATTATCCGCGATTTTCGTTATCTGTACTTCATCTGTTGTTAAGTTCTTGATATTTAAAAACGCCCGTCATTTCTTCTTAATCCTATAGCATTACAGAGCTAAAATTTAAGGATTCGCGCATGGAACTTTCAAATTGCCAACATTGCAATAGTGCAGCATAAAATAAATGCAAAAAAGTAACATTGGAGAGATTTTAAGGGAATCAATCCCCACCAGGTGTTAAAAATGCATTATTCTGTTTGAAATTTAATTAGTAGTTTCATGTGTTTAATAAATTCAAATCTTGTATCTTTTATACCATGCCTTATAAATGAGCTCATTTAATGCATTAAATACGTAAGAAATAAAGATATTAATTGTTTTAGAGCAAAGGTAAAATTTAGGAAAAATTTTTGTACATTTGTGATACTAAACAAAACTGTTAAAACGTTCAAGCTGAGTTTCACTACAAGACACAACAACATATATTGTCAAAATATTTCAATAAAGGGAAAAATAATGCATTATATGGCAGAAGTCTAAGTTATTTGATGGATTTAATTGTAACCATAGCAAATAAAAGTACAAATTAGTTTAAATGTCTCAACCATTAAATTTTACGATAGTAAACTGCATTATTTCTCGAATATGGCCAGTTATTGTGACCTATATCTGCCGCTTTCTGCATAAGAAACTCATGGTTTAAAATATTGTTAACGTAGATTTAAAAAGAAGTTGACGCACTTATAATAAAAATTATATATAGGAGGAAAAAAAAGAGAAGCAATAATTTCTTCTCAAACGAACCAACTAAAAATTTGTAAATGTAGGCTCAAGAACTTTCACAACTATATTTAATCAACATCCACTTATAAAATAAATCAATTCTTATCCAGCAGAATACCTGACTTTTTTTTCCCTTAAAAGTATCTTAGCTGGATTTTACAACAGTTTCACTATTAGTCGCAAAAAGTCTCTATGCTTAATACCTCGATTGCAAAATAAATGACATTTAGGGCAGTTAGCCCAATTTAAAACTAAGGCATCATTTTATAACAGTAAAAATATATCCCTACATAAAATCTTTCATTTTAGTTCTAAGTCGGAAAAACAAAAATATATGTAAAAGAAAAAAATGGTAGAAATCTCAATCTGAATAAGTGTTCATTTTTAACTCATTAGGCTTTTTCCTGTGAAATTTTTACTTGAAGTCTACTAGTTTCACTTGAATTGAGGAAATTTTACTTTTATATCATCTTCAATAAATGACCACTCTCCTTGAAATTTCCAGTTTATGACTAACTGAGGAAATATTTCCAACGCACGAGAATTCAATGAAACGTCATTCCGTGAAGTCAATATTTATTTTCGAACACAAAAACCTTCAACTTTTTGAAAAATCGGTAGCTGAAATCAATTCCCAAACAAAAAACTACTAAAAAAAGCCCAATTAAATACATGCCAATAGTTTGAACGCCAAATGAACTCGGAAATAATACCAGAAATAACCGATGGTGTGTCCTTAAATGGCTGTTCACATCACTTTCAGGGCCGCAAAAGCTCAGACAGGTTGGCTGACCCTTTCACCAAAGTATGCACAGAAGGGGCTCCGGTTATCATTTGTCATGTTCGAATTAATGTAATGGCTAACGTTATGTTTTGATTTTTTACTCTCAAGGCTATTGAGCTCAATTAACTTTGAGTGACTCTAATATCAACAAGTTTACGGAAGAAGGGTAAATATTGTGGTAAACACGGACCGCTTTTGATGTTTGAATAAAACAAAAAGTTGTCCATGAATTGGATACCGTATTTGTCGAGCAATACAGTAGTCGATTATGATCTTTTTGAGGAAATAAAATACTTTCACTCTTTAAAACTGCTATGCTCTTGAAATATTTAGTCGTTGCTATTTTGCATAAAATGAGACTGGTTAAGATCTGAAGAAATCTTCCGTAAAAGAGAAAAGATAACTAGCATTGCTGGCAGAATATGTTTGAGTGCTGCATGGTTTACAAACAGATTGCTTGGCAAATTACACAGGAGAACAATTTCTATTATTTTTCTATTGTATGAGATTTTTTAACAGTCGTTCGCATTGTTAGTTTCAAATTTGCGATTGAATTTTTTCTGCAAGCTGCAGTTTTTAAGAGATTTGATAATCAAGTCCACAGCAAGAGTTATGAGTATTCACTCAAACAAAAAGCTTTTCCTTTACTAGATTGTTTTATAGTGACGGGGAATGGAAGGTCATTACGCGGACTGTGATTTTTGCATGATAAACTTAAATAGTGTCAACAAGAAAAATCGTCGCAACATCTCCTATCTGAATTTAATTTGTTCGAGATTTGATCAATTCCACACTATTAGAAACTTTTTCTTTTGTAAAGCGCAGTTGGTGGTTATTTTTAGATATCAGGTTGTGTACTCCATAGTGTTATTTCATATATCTATATATATAAACCTATTTAATATTTTAAATTTCGCATTCAGAAAAAGGAAAAAAAAATATGCTACCAATGCCATCCAAAGAGTTGAAGTCATCGTAACGAATAAGCGAAGATATAGTAATAAATGTAACACAATATTGATCCAGTGTTATCAAAAATAAATAAATAAATAAAATGAATAAATGATAAATCTATTTATAATTTTTGAGAAACTTACAGAATTTAAGCTATTATTATAAGCTAAAAAATTAACAGAATTTTTTTAAAAAAATTCACTGAGTTGTTTACAGGTATTGCAAAAAATCTTACTAAACCAGTAAAAATGAAGAAAATAAATACCTTTGTGCGATAGATGTGAAGTTTGAATCAACGTTAACGATGCACAAATATACAGGTATACTGCAGACACGCGTTTCGGGGCTACAAGGAGCCCCTTTTTCAATACAAGAAGTGTGAGCTTTAGGATGAAGAATCATCCAATAAAAGCAACACGTTCGAACAAAGGACAGTATAAATAGCAAAAACTGTAGATTAACAAAACAAACAAGTCAATGCTTAGAGCCGAAATTTATTACATGAAACCATCAAGAAAAAACCGTTAAGAAATAAATTTCCAAAAGATCCAGTTTTTGCTATTTATACTGTCCTTTGTTCGAACGTGTTGCTTTTATCGGATGATTCTTCATCCTAAAGCTCACACTTCTTGTATTGAAAAAGGGGCTCCTTGTAGCCCCGAAACACGTGTCTGCAGTATACCTGTATATTTGTGCATCGTTAACGTTGATTCAAACTTCACAGTAAAAATAAGTTGAAATTATCAAATTCAATTACAACCACAAAAAAGAAAAGTTGGCATCCATACTGATATTACGAAATGTTTAAAAACACTGCAGAGGTTATCAAAATATGAAACACGATTTTTAAAGACACAGGATGATCGATTTTGATTCATTACTACATAACACGAAACATCGAGAGATAAAAGCAAATAGCTATTCTGGTCACATACGTGCAAGATTTATCTTCCTTTGAAGACTTAAAAACACATTGTTTTGAAGAAAAAAAAAGGGTATTTTATTAGACATAGATATTGGGGGGACATGGGTGCAATCGCAATTAAGACATAAGAAAGTGGGTAAAAATCATTTTCTGTACAGTAAAAGGTAAGTGAAAGAGAACACCCGCTAAGCTTGCAATTAGTAGGCTGGTGCCTTGCGAAGTTGTTTTTCAACAGCTTAATCAAAAGAAGGTAATTATTGCTACGTATCATCAATACTCAAGTAATAATTTTGACTTTCTTCTTTTTTTTCCTTCGAAAGGGTTAGTTCTCATAGGCAACATGTAATTCCGTCAATAGGTGCAGGACAATTTTGACTATATTTCCCCCCTTACATTTTTAAATCTATGCAAACTATTAAGGGCTGAAAGTTACAACAATTGCTGATCTAGTGTAAGTAGTTTACTTGAGTGGTTTGTTAGAAAAGTTTTTTTTAATGCATTTTTAAAATGAAATTAACCGGTTCTCTTTCTTACATCAGTTACATCTCTCAGTTCAAGCAAATTATTTTCCAAATTTGTTGTGATTTTTTTTTAACATACAAGGGTGTACACAGCTGCAAATAAAAAGGATGACAGACCCGATATTTGGGAAATCAGGAGGTCAATTGCCTCCCCCTTTCCCAGGTTTTGGAACAATCTTTGGAACAACCAGGTTTTGGAAGAGTATTTGTATGTATTTTGCTGTTTTTTCTCTTTAAAATACATTGAGTGCACGCGATTTTCAGCTCTGCCCATAAAAAATTATAACATGACTGGTCTGAGACAGGCACTTTTCTAATTTTAAACTTTTTCAGTGTATGGGATCTTTTGCAAAATTAAGCTGCACTGCACGGACAAATATTAAATGGTTATGCTTTTTATTTTTAATACTCTTCCTTTAAGGGGTGAAAAAAAACGATGAGGGGCGAATTTTATGAACCATGAAGTCAAACTAACAGGCATTTAGAACACATTTTTTCCACCTCCAAAAATAGTACTTAATTTACTATAGGGGGAAAAACACTTCAGGGGTACATCGCGCGTGAAAGCAATGTAGTATTTATGAATGAAATTTGTCCAGTTTAGGAAATAATTAAACTTAAGGGGGGGGGGAGATGTTTTAATACTTGGAATGGTTTTTCATATTTTCCCTCATCTTTGTAAAGCTCATAAAACTCTGACCCATACAGCTAATACAATAAATGCTGGTTTTTATTTAACTGGACGCATTCTTATATTCCCTTTTTAATACTGCTCCAAAAGCTGAAAGTTTTAAATGAAATTTTATTTACCAGTTTCTGTTACATTCAAACAAATAAATGCATATTTCTGTAAAAATGAAGTTCTCGCATGAGTTACGAAAAGAAAACAAAAATTCAGTTTTATGAACAAGGAAGCAAAGCCGAACGCCAAATGGGTTTTCAATTCAATTTCAAACATTTTAAATATGGGTCATAAATACATTTTCATTCCTTGTACAATAAAACGCAATGAAAAATATTCATCAAAAAATGAAGGTAAATTAATCTTGGCATTTACGAGGCCAGCTGAGAAAGCGATTCGAAGGGCGATGAAGTTCTGAAGTGTCAGTTACCTCCCTGAAAAGACAATTTTCTCGAAGCCGAGACGTTGTAAAATGACGGAAATAACCTTCGGCAGTAATAGAGCCGCGCCACTAGGTCAAAGGCAAAAAGCCGAAGCCACCAGAAGTAAGAGAAATAAGATTTGAATAATGCTTTGTTTGGTCATGAATCAGAGTTGGCAAACATGGTTCTGTTTGTCTACAGAGGTGAGAAATGCGCCAGTTAAATTGAAAACTTGTTCAAGGAAACTACTGTTTCAGCTGAAAGTAACAAGTTTTTTTTTGGTTTTTTTAGAATAATGCAATTAGTAAGATTATTTTTATACTGAGGAAATATTTAAAGAGTTTGCTTTTAGTTGTGTTGAATAAGTAAAAAATCTGAGAGATTTGTTAGAAAAGATTTTTGAACTCTTCTTTTAGCCCCTTAGTGTTGAGATGTTAAGGGGTTTAGGGGGTTGCATTATAATTGCCAAAAATGTCAGGTAAGGATATTTCTTATGAATAAAATAAAGAAGGAACTTCATTTCGCAGACGCAAAATGTGAAAATAACGCTCAACTAAATTTTCGAGTGTTAATTTCGGTTTTCAATGAGTGAACTACGCTTGCAAAGGATTTGAAAGAGCATCTCTTTCTACAGTTGGCAAACATGGCTCTGTTTGTCTACAGTGATGAGAAATGCACCAGTTAAATTGAAAACTTGCTCATTAAATTACTATTTCAGTTTGGAGTAACACGTTTTTCTTTTTTTTTTTTTTTTGTTTTGTTAAAATAATGCAATTGGTAAGATTATTTTAATACGGCGGAAATATTTAAGGACAGGTTTTTTATTGTGCTGAAGAAGTAAAAATCTGAGAGATTTGCTCAGAAGAGATTTGAATTTTTGTCATTTCTTTTAGTCATCAAATGTTGAGAAGCTAAGGGGTGTTAAGTTTGTATAACAAATGTCAAAAATGCCAGGCAATGAAATTTTGTATGAATAAAATGAGGGGGGGGGGATTTATTTTGAAGATGAGAAATATTCACAAATAATGAAACTCATACTAATGATGAATTCTATAAAAACACTTATTTTTATGGTTTCGAAGATTGCAGGGGCAAAAGAGATATGCGCTTTTGTTTTAGAGCATTTATAATACTTGGAATTTGGCTTTTGTAAGTAACTTAGCAGTTTTTTGTAAAAGTAACTCAAACATTTAAATGTAATATTTTTAGAATTTATCTTTCTTTTGATTTTCCGAGATGTTGAATTTTCATTTATTACACAAAGAATGAAAATAACGCTTGACTATGTTTTCGAGGTTAATTTTCGATTTTAAATGCGTGTATTACTCTTACAAAGGAGTTAAATATATGTCAGTCCAAAGTAGAGATTTTATATACTCTAGAAGCTCAGTAAAATAATTTCGAATTTTGCGATCTTCAATGTAACACGCATAGATGTGAGTCAAAATTTAATCTTCTAAAAAATAGAAAGAAGGGAAAACGTTTCCATTCACCCCAGAGCGAAGTATTTATGGAGTGAATGGGGACTTAAAAATATTTAAGAAGGAGAAATAGATTGATAAATTTTTTTAGTAACCTTTCACATGAAAAGCGAAGCTAGTTACTTCGCACCTGCAGAATTACTAGAGAGGGAAATGTAAGATCACTAACTTTTTACAGTGACACCTACACAATTGTATGAAAACCTGCAGAATTCTCAGAACCTCTTCTCTATGTTACTTACTCTTCATTCGCCAACTCTTTTACTTGAAAAATTGCCGCAATTGTGGTAACAGAATTTGTATGCATTTACCACAATTCATCCTACTTATATTCAAATGTATAAAAATAAAGATACATAAATAAAAAATGAAAAAAAAAAAAAAAAAAACCACCTCATATGAAATTCCTGGATCGAAGTGTACATACACTCAAATAATGTACCACGTACAAGAGCGGCTGATATATAAATGATTGAAATAAATAGTTATATTTTTGAATTACTGGGTCTGAGAATTTGAATTTCTCTACTTTGAAACAGGCTAAACGGAATTGGATGGTGTGATTTACTACGTAAGTCACTATTGTTTGTTCACTTAACAATGGTCCAGGTGAGTCATTTATAGTTGCAGACTTCAATTTGCTCACATAGTAAAGATATATTCCCTCAGTTTATAGGAAAATATAATAAAATAAATTCAAAACTTTGAGTATAAGTCTCTAAAAATAGTGAACAGAACACTCATTTCATTTCTTGATTTAAACATTTTTTCTGAAGCATTTCCAAGAAAGACAGTCCGCCAAGAAAAGCAATTGAAAGGCAGAGCAATGAACTTTGAAGCTCCCATATGCCGATTTTTTTCTTTTCATTTATGAAATAAGATAGCACGCTGTAAATATTTACTGAGCTGTTCTATAAGGTACCCACCGGATGATTTTCAGTATCAGGAGTTTATGTATATGAGTCAACTCATTTAAATTTCTGTTTTATAGTCGAAGATTATTTATCTTTCAACTTTCAACCTTAATGATGAAAAGGCTTCGTCAAGGATTTGGATAGCACCCAAGACTACGTCTGAGATAGAATGATTTCTTTTAACGTATTAAAATGGATGCTTTTTCAGAAGCTGAAGTATGCATTCTGGTAGCGTATGTGCAAGAGTTATTTAAATTAAAAAAGTCAAAACAGGTACTTAAGTAATCATTGAATACGGTTAATCAAAACATTGTTTAATTCCAAGTATCTAATCTATCTATATACTACCTCACAATCAAAACGATCTGTTACTCAGAAATTGCAGGTGTGGCTGTTTTACTTGTTGAACATAATCAACACTTGTTCGGAAAGCAATTTAGTACTGCATGTATTTGATAACAAGCCACTTTTTGCGTCGCATTTTCATATTGCTCTTTTTCAAAGAGCTTATATAAGGTTCATAATTACTCGATTCAATTTATTTCTGAAAAATAATTTTTTTAAAGTTTATACATCTTTCGTGTTTTATCAAATGCTATTGTCCTTTCTAGAGATTCGTAAATAGTATATGATTTTATTATGTAGTTTAGTGAGATTCCCACCCTATTTTGTAAATAAATAATCTTTATAGAAAACAATTGCTAAATGGGCAGTAAAAGTGGACAATCTTAAAAATCAGGCTAGTTCTACACTTCAAAAAATGAACTGTTGTTTTTATAGTATAATACCGGCAGCCGAGGTTCCAATTTAAAACTGTAAAATGCACAGTGATAAACTGTAAAACTAGCAATTTTAGTTTTTTACTGCAAAATTAGCAATTTTACAGTTTATTGCCGTAAAATTTAACTGTATTATACTGCAGAAACAACAGTATAATACTGGCCAGCAGAGATTCCAGTTTATTTCTGTAAAAATTAGCAATTTTTACAGTTTATTACTATAAAATTAGCTGTATTATACTGTAAAAACATTAATTTTTTACAGTGTAATCACATACCAGAAAATGTGAGACTGATGTCGTATATTTTTGTAGCAGCACGTTTCAAGTGACTTAAATTCTAAAAACGTAATCTCACTTTAAGAGGTCAAAAACATCATAAAAATTAGGAGTTGCATTTTTTTCTTTAAATAATTCACTCTGAGGGTTAGGAACTCTCATCTAAATTATCAGTACATTTTTCTAACTCTACTAATATTAACTAACAATTCATTTTCACTGCAATATCTAACCACTAATCGTAAAACATCAAATCTCTTTTAGCATATTATTGTGTTCGAGTATAAACGTTGATGCTAGTTATCGCAGAAGTAAAATTAGCTTCTTATCTAACTGTTTAATACACTGAAGTAAGCTTTTAGATTTAAGCAAAATTTATCTCATAAAAAATAAAATGTGGTTGGCCTTATAAAAGGCAGGTAAAAAAGGAGAAAAGATGACTAAAAAAGAAAATTTTGAGCACATGATTTACCACTGGCATTTTATGTCTATCAAATGGAAAAAATACATTTATCTTGCAGTCGCTCGAGCATACCAGTAAGTAACGCGCTGATTTTTAAAATTAATTTCTCGAAAACTACCGATTGAAAAAATATGTTTAAATTCTAAAACAAAGTATAGTCGATTTGAATTAATTTAATACATGTTCAACTTTTTTTTTAATGATTATAGCAATACATTCGGACATAAGCGGGAGAACACCACCCAAACGAAAGTTCTACGGCAAATTCCACCTTTAAAACATTTCTGCACAATTAAACAAATCCACAATTTCAAAAGAAACGTGCCAGAACATTTCACAACACTGTAAAAAATGTTGTTTTTACAGTATAATACAGCTAATTTTGTAGTAATAAACTGCGAAATTACTATTTTAAGTTTATTACGGAGCATTTAACAGTTTTAAACTAGAACCTCTGCTGCCAGTATTATACTGTTGTTTTTACAGTATAATACAACTAAATTTTACGTCAATAAACCGTAAAATTGCAAACTTTACAGTAAGAAACTGTAAAGTTGATAGTTTTACAGTTTATTACTATGCATTTTACAGTTTTAAATTGGAATCTCGGCTGCCAGTACTATACTGTAAAAACAACAGTTCACAGTTCATAGCGATTCCAAGAAACAGACGCTGAAGCTTCCACTTCAAAGGAGGAATTCCGTAGTGTCAATATTCAGAAAGGTACAAACCGGCATGGCGGAAAATTTGCGAAGGTGTTGCTTGACCTCATTGTGACCTTGGAGGGGCTTGGGCGGCTACAAACCTTTCATTAAAATCGAAGAAATCCGAGCAACGTAGTCGCTAACATGCTATTTCTACAGGTGGAAGTCGGAATTGATTATTGAGCCCAGATTCGTGAAGAATAAATTGCTAGGGGGAGTCAAGGCTTTTCTTCCGTTCAACGTGACTGCCTTCGAGTCGGCTTTTCCAGACAAATAGCAGACGAGACGGCATGCAAAGGTGTTTTGCCAAGAGTAAAAACGGAATTTTCATTCATTTTTTTTAAAGAGGGAGTAAGTCTTCTATTGTCGTGGTTGGTAACGTGCCTCAAGTACGCAGTGCAGACAATCTGAGCAGAAATGCACAAGATGTCCAAACAAACAAATTGGCCGGAGGAGAAGGGCAATAGGTTAAGAGGAAGAAATAAAGCTCCACCTGAGGGGAAGAGCAATTTGAGCTCTTTTGATGTTCACACAAGAGGATGTCATTCACAAAAGATCTCTCCCTCTTTTGCAGTTTTTTTCGGCTTTTGTATAGATGCTCATACATTTCTGTAGACCTAAGATAAACATAAGAATTCAATTTCTTTGATCCCACGTAGTTTTGGCGATTAGTGCTATGTTCTTATCATACTCGAAAGAAATATCATTGAGAGTTTTGCTTGCCAAACTAGATAATAGCGACCAAAATTCATCATATGTTTTGAACACGAATTTTACAGATTTAAGATTGACAATAATGTTTTTCTGGGAAAAGGTTTAAATGGGTTGGAAGCTTTCAAACTCATTAATCGCCGAATCAACATTTAATTGAAAGATGATTGTTAACGGAAGAATCTATCTCTTAACTCTTCTATGCATAAAGGATAGGAAGTATGTTTGTTGTTCGTGTGCAAAGCCTAGCATACTCCATAGCACCTACAGCCTGGAAACTTTCGAATTTAAGTCAATTAAATTCAGTTTATTCTTAAATTTTATGTATTTCACCTATTTGAATGTATGAGCACCCCCGCTCCCCAGTCCAAATTTTTAAGTCATTCGAAGATATTTTTTGAGCACAAGACGAAGTTGGTTTCAATTTTCTCTGGTAATTAGAGCATGAGATATAAGACTTCCTAATTAAGTGAACATCCTAGATTAAACTCAATTCGCATTACGTTTGCCATTGGATCTGACTGTAGGAATGTGGCATTCTCTTTCCACTAAGCTAAAGAGGCGCCTTGAATCTTTTTGTTGACCACAAATTTGAAAACGACTTTTTGAATATGTTCCAATTTTTTTTTTCTTTTCTTCTTCTGAGACGATATCATTTTGCATATTTTAATCACTATTTTTGTTCTTTTTCGAATATTTAGAGGGGTTGTAATTTTTGTTTTTTTAATTTAGTGCTTTATTATTTTTTTCACAAACATTTTTAACGGGCATTTTACTGTGTTTATTTTGGGTTAAATTAATTGTGCGCATTTTAAATTAATAAAAACTATTGTTATTTTGTTTCCGAATGCTAATTTTTCATTTTGTTTTGTGGGAATTTTAATTAAATAAAAGCTAAATTGCAGTCCATGGATCGAAATGAACGAGTTGGCGGTGTATTGCATACAATTATTTATTTTTGCTTTTGTTTTTCTTCTAGGGGGTTGCGGACTTTTCGTTTTATTGTAATGCGTCTTTTTATTTAAGTTATTTTTCCTACGGCGTGGGAGCAAGACTTTCATTTTGTTATATTTATGAGGCACATTCTCTTTTCTTTTTGTTATGGGGGATATTTTGTTATGAGGGATATTCATTAAATTAATATTTCTCTGGGACAGAATTTCATTAAGTCAAGGGACGTCCTCTAAATTTTTAGCGCGGTCATTGCCGTGTGGGTACTGTTTGTAGTACAAAAATTCACAATGTGAAAATACAACTATGTGTTCGTATAAACATGACGTTTATGCGAATGTCAAAAGCTTATTTTTAAAATTTTTTTTGAGGACTTTATAAAAATAATGAAAATTATGATTATAAAAAAGGACATTGATAGTAAAATATTTCACTGAACGTCAATCCTTTAGCTAACAGAAAAAAAACCCACTAATTGTAACTTTTATACGCTTTTTTTTTAAAGTTTATAGTCCACCCTAGGGTGTCCGTATTCGGAACTAAACATTTCTTGATAACTGTAAATTAATTATCATAAGCCTCTCATTTAAACAATTAAAATAGAGCTCTATTCATAATATGTTAATTGTGAATGCTAAGAAATATACATTTCCATATCAAATCAATGATTGTGTTGATTCATGCTAAACGCTATCACATTTAAGTCAACCTTTTCGTAAAACTAGAAAAAAAATGTATATAAAAATAAAAAATGATTTTTTTAATGAAGGTAAGGCAGTAAGCTAAATTTGATACCGCAAGTAAATAACTTGAATTGAAATAAAACGATAGACACGAATAAAGTATTATTTCGAGATGAAAAAAAAAAAATCGTGCCATCCTTGTTGTACTCGAGAGCGGCAGTAGAAGGCATTCGATCTGGCTAAAACATTTCTTGGTTCTGACTTTCAACAGGACATTTCAGCTTCATGTTATATATATATATATATATATATATATTTTTTCTTTTGAATAAGTTTTTATTCAGTTTTTGATAGTTAATATTATTATATAAAAAAAAAACAACTTTCGCACACATTATGTTCTCCGGAGAGAAGATAGTTAAATATAAACTGATTAGAGAACGGATTTTAGTTCAGACGAACATAATCGGGAAAGCTTTTGATGTGGAACATGCATAAAAGATTTTTGAAATTGGAAATATTTTATTATTTTTGAAGAATTCAAAAGTGTTTAAAAATAAGCTATTCATGTTAATATTTCATTTAAAAAGTAAAAATTTAGTGCCGAAAATGAAAAATAGTGTTTAAATTAAAGTGTTGTTAAAAATACAAAGTCATTTTTTATCTATTGTAAATTTAAAAATTATTTTCCATTTTTTATTTTGTAAAACTTAAGTTATCTTAACTATTTCACTTTGCCCTACTCTTCCCAACCAATAAAAAAACAGGTATCCAAAATGTTTCTTTTCTTTTAGTGTCAAGAAAGGTGGAATGGGTATAAAAAGGGTATTTTCCACATGGATTTAGAACTATTTTAATTTAACACCTAACAAGCAAATCTTAATTATTGAATTTTTGTATTTGAATGTGCCTCCTAACATTTTCATAGTTAAAATTAATAAAACTTTCACATATTTCTACTTTAAAATTGTATTTTGCTAAAGCTTCTTTCTATGCTCATTTCATTTCATGAGAAGAAAGAAAAGTTGTGAAATATTTTTTAACTTAGCTCATGTAAAAAAAAAAAAAACTTTTTAATCAGGAAGTGTTTCAGGAAGATTTTTCGTGTGCTACTTTCAGCTGCTCTAAGAGCAGGAAAATCACCAGAAATAACTCTTGTTTGTGATGGCACCTCTCTTTTCCAACAATTATGTTTTTACCTACCTCACACGTTGTTTTTAAAAAGGATTGCGATTTTGTGTGTTTATTTTGAGCTGATCTATTCAATTCCAAACAAAGCCGTTGAACGGATTTAGTTTCAATTGTTTACTAAACGTAGATATTCTTTTACAGGAATAAAAATCCACTGCAACTTTCACGATATGGCCATGTAAAATTACTGGTGACTAGTTTTCTGCAAAAAGAAATTTTGCCTATTAATCTCATTTTGCATTTTATCATATTCACGTTGAAAAAATCATTGCAGTTATCTCATTCTGTGAGTTTCGATGCAAGAAAGTGATGTCAATCTCGAAACGTCTTATTACGTCCGGTTTTGACTGAAAAAAAGGTTGCTTTATATTTCAGCGAGTTACCGATAGCATTATCTTATGTTGAAGCTCTAACCAACGCAAGTTTCTCAAAATAGTAAGTGATCACTTCAATATAAATAAATAAGACTATAGTAAGTGATCGCTTCAAAAAAGAATTTTTGCGTGAGAGAAAATTTTGTTGTCTGAATATTTTAATAGATTGCGGGGTTAAGTAAAACACACCTCTTTCCAAAACTGATACTTACGCTTTATTCCTTAATAATAGTTAATCAGTACAGGTGGAAATTGATGCTGTAACTTTATAAGCAACTTCTTTAGGGGCTTGTCTTTCGGAATGAAATTTTATAAACTAATTTCAAAAAGAAGTTAATTGCAATAGTAAAAATAAATCAATAAATAAAATTAAATAAATAAATACATTTTCTAACTAAAAACAAATCCTCAAGATTGATTCAAAAATCCTTCACTAGGAATTTGTTAAATGTACTTAAACTTTTTTGGATAACTAAATAACATTGTGATCAATCGTTCTCCCACGGGGTCCGAGTCAAAATTAAACTAAGATTTTAGAAATTCTAATAGAGGGTCATTCTTCAGTAATGAGTGCTATGTACAGCACACTTAACAACCAATTTTAAAATATTTCTATGTTTAACTATGAAAATACAAATAACAATTAACGGTAATTGAAAACTACCGTTCGTTACTTAAACTATCTTTGTTATTTGAATTTTCGTTGTAAAACAAAATTCAAACAATTCGAATGGTTGTCAAATGCTTAGAACGTAACACTAAATACTTGGAAATGACCTTTAGACAAAAAATACATTAAACAAAAAAAGTAAGGGTAAAAGAGTAATTAAGAAAAGTCACTATAAGTTATAAAACCACATGAGTAAGCTCCGATTTTTTTTATAATGATACCAGACAACCAGAGGGGTGCCCATACACCACAAAGGCGGAGTAACCACAAAAACGAGATAAAAACCCTCTAAAATAATAATTACTTCCTAAAACTTTCAATGGCCCAGTGTGCTCTATGGACCCCGCCCTATACCCCTTCGAAATAGAAATAAATTGATACGGAACAATCCCTTTTGTGACATGTTTTTGATTATGAGCTTTTTACAAATTCGGTAAAAAACAACATCGAAAATTTCAAAACTAAAATGTTTGCAATTCTACCAGTCTAAACTTAATGCAACCGGATCTACTTTCGTGTGGTTGAACTTCCAGCATAAACTTTTCTTCCCAAAGTCGTTCTGTCATTGGGACATCGTATATGTTCTACTTTCGTGTAATTGGACTTATAGTAAAAACATTTCTACTCAAAATATTTCTGTCATTGAGATATTGTGTATGCTTTTGTTGGAATGGTTCTTCAAATGATTGGTCGGAGAAACGGAGCTGGCTTTTTTCTCTGCCAAAAGTTGTCATAAGTTTGCATATGCATTAAGGAGTTTTCAGGGATACGAAATAAAAGATTGTCCCTTACATTTTGTGCGTTTCTCTGAATAAAATATACATCTATATAAGTCAATTAAAAATACATTTTAAATGCTTCAATGAATAAGTTTTTGAATAATATTGAATTGTACTAATAGTAGACTTCCACTGAATTTTATCTTAGGTTGTGCTGAAATGTAATTTCGTTATTATTATTATTATGATTTTTTTTTGTAAAACCTCTGCACTACAACCATGGACTTCGATTTTATTACATGCTACATTCTAATTTCCATTATAATTTCGACTATTTAATTGGTGTAACATGTTAAAATGTGACCTGACCTTTTCTTAAATAGTTTCCATGGTGACTCTCTTCATTGCTGTTTCTCAGAAATCTGAACACATTCTTCGTTATTGCTTTTAAAAATGTCTGCCAGTGTGCTTAGAGATTCTTTTTCTTTTTTTGAAAATATTGTTGCAATTTCATCTGACCAAATGACTGCTCATTTATATAATAATATTTTTAATAAGACGCGGCGCATACATATTTCACGAACATTTAATACATTGATGATGCAAATTTTTTGAAACTTTTCCTATCAGTTGTATTTTATTTCATTTTAGGTTTGAAAAAAATAAAAAATACGCAAACTAAATAACAGTGTCCTCTCTCTTTTTTAACGAAAGGCATATTTGTTACTTAGTTTTGACTTAATCCAATCTAAAAACATTTCTCAGAAAGATCTTTTGGGCGTGTATATTTAAAAGCAAATTTCTTAAAAAACAAAACTAAGTGGTAGTCTGCGCTAGACGTTTTGCTTGTCTTCCGACGTGTTTTAAAAGCTTGGAAAAAAGGAAGAAAAGTACGTGAAGTCTACGCTTCAAGGTCTTGTCAAAATATGTTCACGCCAACATTTGCGATGAGGCTTAACGCCAGTTGTCATTTCAAGTGCACTTACTTCTTTTTTGAAGCATTACGCAAAGTGAATTTCGGTCGTTAAGCGGCGATTTGTGTTTGTTGATCTCAATAAAATTTATGACAAGTGATGCATATTTATTGTTATTTTTTTCTTGCTTCTTTGGTGAAATTTAGAGCATTCATGAGTCGTTTACAAACAATTGATAAATGTGAGAAAAGAATCGATGAAGATAGCTGACTTCCCGCTTTTATGATTTGACGTTATTATAATCGCACATAAAATATAGAATAAAAGTGAAGTGAAACGACTAAAGTAAATAAATATATTTAATTCAATGTTTTTTGATTGTTTTAATACTGAATCAAAAGATTTATCTTTTTAATCGCAACAATTCAATGGCTCCGAAATTTACTCGAATATCAGGAGTCAATATATCAATAGTTTACTCCGATAATCTTTTTTCTGCTCTGAAATTGCTCCATATTTTTAAAACTCGATTTAACTAAGAGTTGCGTTTCTCAAATAATAATTTAAAAAAAAATCTTTAACACGTAGCTGCAACGTCAATCATCGCTGACTGACACTGAACTTTCCGTTCAGAACGAGTCATCAGACATTATTGCCTGACACAACTTTCCGTTCAGGTCGCGGGTTTCATCGGTGACTGAGTGTAGTGTGAAATCTATAGATATAAATGTCTGTATGTTTGCATGTGTGTGCTTGTTCCTTATACAAGCCACAATTTACGTTGGATCTTTACACAATTTAGAGTACAGTATCCGTTCAACGCATTTTAGAAAAAAAAAAGAAAGAAAGAAAGCTATACTAGAATATTGTATTTCTTCTATGAAATTTATGGAGAAAAACCAAAGTTCGCAGGATAATGTTGATACATTTTAAGCTGTTGAAAGCAGGGCTGCGGAGTCGGAGGAAAAATGGTCGACTCCGACTCCGACTCCAGGATTTTAAAACTTTCGACTCCGACTCCGACTCCCGACTCCTGCTTTTTTTTTAATTATTTTTTTTACCCAAATATGAAGAGGGAAAAACCCTAAACAAAGGTTGAAATTTTAAGTCCATTTTTAAAAGTTTCATTTTTATTCATGGTCGTAGCCAGGACTCACTTTGGGGGGGGGGGGATAGCAAGCTGGGGTATCCCAGTCGGAGGTCATGAGAGGTCATTGTGACCTCTCAAAAAGTTCAATTCTCAAGAATTCTCGCAGGTAATTTCACCACATTTACCTCAATTCTCGGAGGTCACTGTGACCTCCCAAAAAGTCCATTTTCTCCAGAGCAAAAGACAAGTGCCGCTCTTGTCATTTGACTCCGTACAAAACTAATCCTTTTCTTGTTAAATGGCCAGACTTTATTTTAACACATTGCATTTTTGCTGCAAAGACCCGCCATTTGAAGCCCTTTTTAATGACCCTAGATGCTTAGGATTTGGATATTGGACCCTGAAAATTTGTATCTGTTAGTTTCAAAGATATGTTTTCACCTCCATAAAATTTCGTCCAAATCAGAGGTGGTCGGAGCCGGAGTCGGAGTCGACATGTTTTTCAGTGACTCCGACTCCGACTCCTTTGGTCCAAAATCAGTCCGACTCCGACTCCGACTCCGCAGCCCTGGTTGAAAGTATTTTGAGACACTACATATTTCAGAATCATTATCTCTTATGTGATTATGTGATTTATGTGCAAATATGCCCCCCCCCCCACCGTTGCGTATTTATACAGCACAGCAAACATATGAAGCTGTGACGAGATGTTGTAGGAGCTCATTAGCAAAGAACTAAACATTGACTACATTCATCATTAAATTAAATGCTTCTAAAATTAGCGTACTAGCCTTCAATAAAGAAAACATCTTGCTTACTAAAGAATGAAACATGCAATTAAGACAGAAGAATCAAACGACTTTGGAATATCAAATCTAACAAAATTTTATTTGTGTCCTAATTTCTCTGGCTAATGTCTTTGAAAAATCTATAAAATGAATAATGTGTTTTATTTCTGTCAAGAAGCGTAATGAACTGCTAATTTTGTAACACAGGATCACAAACGTTATAGTGTTACGTTGCTCTCTGTTCTTTCGGCACTCGCATAATATGAGAAACACATTGAAAACTCATACATATATATATATATATATATATATATATATATATATATATATATATATATATATTATATATATATATATATATATATATATATATATATATATATATATATATATATATATATATATATATATATATATATACATATATATATATATATATATATATATTATATAATAACAGAATTGTAAGAGGAAAAACGAAGAGACCACACCAAAAGCCCATAGATGCGC
This sequence comes from Uloborus plumipes, assembly GCA_038373865.1. Lineage (NCBI taxonomy): Eukaryota > Metazoa > Arthropoda > Arachnida > Araneae > Uloboridae > Uloborus > Uloborus plumipes. The sequence continues at coordinate 108,737 of JAXGGA010001819.1, forward strand.
AAAGCAGCTAAACTACAAAGCCAAGTATATAATAAAACAAATAAAAATAATAATAATGAAATAGAAAATGGCACATTAGGAGAAGTGAAAGGATAAAGGTTGAATCCAGAGCTCATCAGCCGTGGGGGATTCAAGAGTGGTCGAAAGACCAAAAAATTTTTAAAAAAGTCCTGATTTGCTGGATATGATTTTGGATTTGTCGCGCGGAACTTCAGGTGAGATGTTTTTATTTTCACAGCAGGACCGTACTGTGGGTGGCCGGTTTTTGGGAATTTTATTCCTAATCGGTCGAGGTGAAACCCCTGCTTTTAGTTTTAGGTTTTTGTTCTAATGTGCGGTTTGCAGACTCACATTGGTGCTTTTTTGCCCAATGAAGATCTGTAGACTGCATATTTTGAACTAAAACATCCTCTCTATAGTTTATTTTTAAATTTTTTGGTCTTTCGACCACTCTTGAATCCCCCACGGCTGATGAGCTCTGGATTCAACCTTTCTCCTTTCACTTCTCCTAATGTGCCATTTTCTATTTCATTATTATTATTTTTATTTGTTTTATTATATATATATATATATATATATATATATATATATATATATATATATATATATATATATATATATATAAAAGTACTTCAGTATATCTTAACGAACGATGGAACGATGTAAAATGCAACAAAAATTTTACCTGTGCAAAAAAAAAAAAAGAGGACCATTACAAATGGATTCCTTCCAGGTGTCATTCCAGACAAATGTATTTATCTTTTCTTCCGATGTCATTCAATTTTATTAAACTTTACTCCTCAATTAGCAGTCACGTTTTAAACCAATAAAAAATGTTAGTCAGATTAACGATTTTTCTTGTGATTAGTGTTCTCATTCAGTTTAAATACTTATTTCCATGAATTTATTTATTCATTAAATTACTCTAACACAAATGTGAGAAAAAAATCATGATGAGCTACAAACTTTCAAAATGAATTATATGCACGTGTCTAATAGGTGTACAAATAAAAGCAAACATATTATGTTCAACCTTTAATTTCATGATTTTTATTGTATTTAAAAAAACTACACAAAATTCTAGGTAAAATTTATTACACTGTGGCGAAATTGGGGAAACAAAGAAAAGAAATCACTGATGGTTCTCGTACACATTTTTTTAACATGGTAAAATGGGTAAAAATTATTTCGTAGCTTTATTTGTAAAACTTTTTACAGCCATCTTTAACCCTGTTTAAAGCCTGGTTATGAGGTATTTTGTGCACGGCATACACATAGGTAAAACGATTGAAACTTCGTATCAATTTCTTTCGACGTTCCAATTTAGCTCATGATTTATGTTTTATGTATCATAGTCCTAAGACCCTTTTTCATCCTTTTTTTCTTGTCTTTGTTGCATTTCTTTCTTTGATTACCAATTTCTTAAAAAAAATTCCTTGAAAATTCATATGCAGCCTTTTGGAGTCACAATAGATCTAATTTATAGATTTGTCGTTGATAATTTTGGCCAAGATTCACAAAAGATAGCACTATTTGCTTTGCTTCTCTCCAGAAAACCGACAAATATACAAAATGCGATATTTTCTTTATAACAGCTTGTCGTTTAAAATCAATAAAACTCACGTTTGGAATAGAAACGGGATAATTTTTTCTTCAGTTCAAAAGAGTTGTTGAAATTCACAATTTTCGATTTACCGTCCAATATCTGCTTAGCCTTTTCGTCAGGTTCCACTAATCAGATAATTAATCAAATAACATTTTGAACTATTCTGCATACCGCTTAAAACATTATTAAACTACAGATTCCAGGCTTAGTCACAACTGACCAATTTTTGATTTACTGTCCAATATCTGCTTAGCCTTTTCGTCCGGTTCCACAAATCAGATAACTAATCAAATAACAATTTGAAATATTCTGCATACTGCCTTGAAACATTCAAAACTACACATTCCTGGCTTAGGCACAACTGACCAATACTTCTTAGGGCATTTCCAGCAGATGGCAAGAATTAGGGTCACCCAACCCAATTCAACGCCTCTTCAGTCTGACATTGAGACGGCGAGCAGTTGGCACGAATTTTCAGCCTCAAGATTTGCCAAAAGTGTCACAACGCCGGAGACAATGTAGGTTACTTGAATAAAAAAAAAAGGCTTAGAAGACCCGTGGGAATTCGACGTTCTCCTGGAAATCGCTGTTTTAATAGCTGCAGGGGAGGACGGAAAATGAAGTAAAACGGTAGTAATTAAGGCTTTCATTACAGATCGCTTTAATATCATCTATCAAAGGATTTCGAAAAATGAAGACTGCGATTATGATCAGTGAAATTTAAGCTATCTTTGATGAAAGATAATATCAAGCAATCGATTTCAACTTCCTGAAAATTTTCCCCAATAATACTTTAGACCATTCATAGCGGATTTACGTGTTTGGTAACGTTTTGAAAGGGCAATTTAAAAAGTTTATATATATGGGCGATTCTCTGTAAACTCGTCATTTTTCACACGAAATCTTTCCGGGCATGGTTTTAAAGCCCGTGCAACGCCGGGCCCCACAGCTAGTAAATTTTAAAAATTTGCACGTCGGGTAAATGCTTAGTTATTGGCATGGTTAAATGGTTAAGGTTTTATTCCTTTTATTTGGATTGTTGTTGGATGTGATGTTGGTATTCAAGTTCTTGGGAAAAACTAATTCTCCCAATGCTGGAAATCAGGAATTGCTCTTTTGTTGTAGTGAAATTTTCGTAAACTTTCAACTGCGATTAATACAATTAAATTCTGTTCGCGTCTGTTGGTCTGTCTGTCTGAAGCTTGAACTCCTCAAAAACTGCTGCGAGTAGAGAATCGAACGAGGTAACATTCGATTCAAAATGTTCCAAGGAAAACAATAAGACTAACCGCGTAATTGTACTACTGTAATTAGTTGAGATATTAATTAAAACGTTAATTAAATTATTGAACTATTTGAAATTCAATTTAACTATTTAAAATTCAAAGACTTGTATTCAAAATGGCAACGGAGAGAAATAAGTGTTACAATAAAGTTCTAACTATCGTTTTTAGTAAGACTTTTATTTCTTTCCTTTGCCATTTTGAATACGTTTTACAACAAAGTTCTAACAATTGTTTCTAGCTCAGAATTTTTTCCTGACTAATAAAATTATTAATTAACTTTTTCGTCAATTCTCTTTTAGTCTAATGACTGACTTTTATATTTGCCATTTTGCCATTTTGCAAATGTGGTGCTCTGAAGTTCAAATGGTGGTTTTTTGTAGGAATTTTTTTTCTCAATTAAAATTAATAAAACCACATTTTTCATTTCTTTTATTCTAATAAATTTTTATTTCTGTCTGCTGCCATTTTGAATATGCATTAATAAATAAAATTCTAATTGATATTTTTAGCAGGGACTTTTTTTGGCTGCGATTCAAATATTAAAACTTTTTCGTTCAGAATTTTCTAATTAATTTTACAGGAAGTAAGCGGTTTTGGAAAAATTGTTTTTGGTAAGGAACTTTATTTGTCATTTAGGGAGAGTTTTAAGCATGCGCTACTTAACATCGCTTTTATTTCTGAGAAAGCCCAAGCAACGCCGTGCCACGTAGCTAGGTTACATATATATTTTGAAATAAAATTTAATACTCTGGTTTAACCAATCATGGTCACACTTGTTTAATAACGGCATACTAGAAATTTGTAATAGTCATGCTAGCTCAATTCAATTATTTGCAAGAAATACACAAAAAATATTCAACAATATTAACAAACTTTGTTTCTTACAATATAATCAATGTGAAGTATTTTGACTTGGAGTAAAAAATGGCAATGGCAAACTGACAAATTGCTTTTGAAAGGCCCGTCCGAACACCAGCAAAAATAAATAGGTAAAATTGAATATAATTATTCTACTGCTTCATTTTTTATCTATAGTTTTTGCCAAATTCAGTTTCTATTTTGTCATCAATTTTGAATAACAGTTTAGAGTAAAGACGACCAAAAATTTAGATACGGTCATACGTACTCTAAATAAAATACATAATAAATGCATGTAGAGGTGGATAAAACTACAGTGTTATTTATTAAATTTGCAAATATCTTTTACTTATTTCATGGGTGAAAAAAAATTGATCATTTTTAGATAAAAATTATAAGTTGCATACAATATAAGTTCAATTTTGTCCGTTTCATTGCCTTTATTGTATGAACTCTTATTAAAACTTTCGGTTACATACCCACAAACGAAGCAATCGTTTCAAATTTTGAGATGCTATGTTTTATCTAAACAAGACTGAACCTTCTTTTTTTTTATCAAGGGATACAAATTTCCTTTTAATTCTGATTTGGTTTTATTTAGCTAAAGAGACATTAAAAATGGAATCATTGGAAAATTGTCTTAGTCAGGTTCTTTAAATTGTCTTCAAATTGTCCTTAAATAGCATAGTTTTTGTCTTAAATGCTGCCTAACGGTGATATTTTCGAATTTCTTAAAATGCTTTTTTTATGAAATGAAAGAGGGCTTGCTAAGAATTTTATTTGCATTGCTCTTAAATATTTTTAATATTTTCGTCTCTATTTAAACAATTTCGTTAAATTTCTGTTAATCTATGAAGTGCATTTCAGAAAGGTCGTTAAGTGATCTACAAAAAAAGTGCAGCGCTCGCTTGTATCACAATTAACCGTTTACATTCATAGCAGATTTTTCGTTTTTTTTTTTTCCTTACTTTTATTGCGCGACAAAATTCGTTTGAATTGATCTTAATAAAGATGACCCAACCTTTTTTTTTTAATCAACAAATCATGAAGACATTTATGATGTTATATCTGTGGAAAAAAATACTTTTCTTTCACTTTGTCGGCAAGGAAGAAGTTTCCCTAAGGGTTATTATTGAGTTATTTGCAATTAAATCTTTTGCTACCCATTCAACTTGTGAATTTTGGAGTATGCGTGACAGAACATTGTAGGAGCATTCAAGGCCAGGCTTGAAGATTTTATGAGAAGCTTAGCGTGATATAGATTTCTACACTCGTGTTCAACTTATGTCCTCCCGTCAAACCAGGTTTTTTTTTTCTTTTCTTTTTTTCTTCTAAAATTGGAGAAAATTCCTTTTCTACTTTTCCGTGAAAAATGTGCGGAAAAAAAATGCTGTCATATTTTGGCTTTAAGAAATTCTTCATAAAAGCTAATGAGGTATTTTGCAGGCGGAAGATCGCTTTCTGTTATTGCTTTCGCGACACTGCCTCAGCCAGTTTCAACAAAGATTAAATCAGATAACTGTTCAACCTTTTGGTTGCGTCCTGAAATACAAGTGAAGGATTTTATGAGAATATCATCGATATCAAGGTTAATTGGTTAATTAATCAACTGTTTCATTGTCATCAGAGCTCTAGTGACAGCATATAAATATGAAGAAGTTGGTTGTGTGTGCGTGAGAATTAATTTCAGAATAAAGTACGCACCGAAACTTGAAAATAAAAGAGGAAATATTGGCAAAACACCTATTCGTCAAGTTTGCACTGAAAATGTAAATGTTTCTGAAAAATGGAGTAAAAGAAAAAAGAAAAAAAAGCTCAAATATTAAGTTCTTTTAAGTGCTATGCTTTTTAATGTCTTCTTGTGAATAGGAGTTCCAGCCATTCTGTCTATACTGAGTAGGGATCGAAACTTTCGTTTTTTTTTTAATCCGATGCTCAGTCATAGACACTCAGATTGAAAACTTTCTGTAAATTACTCATTATTTTTTTCCTTAGTAATCAAGTGTTCCAGATATTTCATGTTTTTTTAAATCACAAATCTTTTCACCGTTTAAAATTAATTCATCCCGAAACATAAAAGATTTCAAAGAAATATTATTTGGAACAATATTTTCCAAAGTTGATGGAGGATTCATATCAACCACTACCCAAGGCGGGGAGGGGACGAATGAATGAATTACCGATCTCGTCAAATGAACTAGATACATGTTTTCTTCACAAATCAGTGTCTCTCAAATTTATTCAATTGATGGGCTATTCCTCCATTATCCCAGTTTCATGATTGAAGCTTTACTATGAGTCATTTAGGTAATCCTTTTGAGCACTGTTTCTCCTCCTTCTCCCTTCTCAGAACGGTGTTCTTTTTACAAACCATATTACTCTTGTTGTTTTAGTTGCAGCACCTAAAAGCTTGAATATTGTCCTGAGTAAAATTACTAATTGTGTCCAAAGTTGTAAAATGCTCTCACAAATCAGACATAGTCAATACTTTTGTGGAAAAGGGGTTCTTTTCTATCAGCGACGTAAATGTTTTAAAAAAATTAAGGAAAAGAAAAAAAAATCACACATTATATTCCTTTCAAGTGCCTTTTTTGCAAAACTTTTAATGTCTTCTTGTAAATCCCCAGAAAATAGTTCTCACTCGAAAAGTAGCGTCGTGCTTAATATTTACGCAAAAGTTTCTTAACCTTACACTTTTTTTTTAAATGAGCCGACATTACTTGTTGTCTAAGATAAATGTTGCGAGCATCAGAAATGTTTCTTTGCTTAATTTGAATGAGCAAATAAGTAACTCCAGGAACGCGTAATGCGGTGTAGTTATGCAAAAGATAGAGAAAAAGTAATTTGAGCCACTTCTCGCTCACTTTGATGTAATGGAGTTGGTGAAAGTAATTTTAGTCAGAGACTTTGTTGTCCTTAATTAAAGATCCAGGAGTGTGGGTGATCTCGAAGGCCGCGGCACTTTTTACCACTAACCTACTGACCTAGAAGTGACACATATGTAACGAAAATGGATTTCAGAAGGGGGCTTCCCAGAACAATCATCCTTTCATGGGTCAAAAGGCAAGGATAACAATACATTATCATCTGAAGGGAGACACTCGTGGCTGAAGATTTAAAAGGGCATCATCTGTTGACGGATGTGTGAAAAAGGCTGTCAAACACAAGAGTTGAGTATTTCGGCGATGAATCTAAATAAATAAGTTGCTTATGCCAATCAGTCAGATTGATTGGTTAGTCTACGAGCAGACACAACGGTCGAAATACTTGGAAAATTTCAAGTTTCAGTAAAAATTTTATTTCGTTTCTTGTTATGAAATCTGTTCGTTATTTTTCTTCCTTTATCAAATTTTTCTCAAGTGTTGATCGATGCTTCAGAAAAATCAAAATTTTAACTATTTTTTAGCCTAAAAAAGGTTATTTTTATTTTTTTGAAAGAACTACACTCATATTTGGGAGTTTTAATTTTATATATTCTAATCCCTTAAATAATTGCACTCTTACATTTTTTTTTTTTGCTGTCTATTCAATTTTAAAGGAATAATAAATCGATGATAAATTTTAAATTAATGAATGATTTTTTTCCAAAAGTAATTCATTCCTTTTAAGCAATAAAATGTTTTAAAATCTAATGATAAACTACTTATTATCAGAATTATGCAATGCGTAATTTTCTATCATTTTTTTACTCTAAGGCTGTAATTATAAAGGTCTAGTTTATAATTGCAGCTTTAAAAAAAGTTCAAAATTGTTTTAATTAGTATACCGATACACATGACAATTGTTTCTTTTATATAAAAAAAATTTAGAACATTAAACACAAATGAAAGATTTTGGAATAATATGACAAATAGCTAGTTGCACAAATTTAGTTCGGCGAAGTCTTACCAGACAAAATCTCTTCCTATGTAAGGTTTCCTACAACAATTTAGGTTTGTTAACTACGATCAACTTTTTGTCGTTTTTTAGCATACTTTGATTAATAAGTACTGGTACTAATGGGACATAAATTAATCTAACACTAAAATTTTTAAATAGCTTTCTTCGGAGCATTTGAACTTTCTCAAAAGTTACACCGAGTTTTAAATTTCATTTCATACCGTAGCCAGATTTGAAACATAGCTTTAACTACTTCTTAGCTTTTAACTGGATAAAATATGATGAGCCTAGGGGAAAATTTAAAAAGCCGAACTTTCAACAATTACACATATTTTTATGTGATAAGTGTGAGCAGCACTTTTTTGCCTAACCTGTGATAATACCTTCAGTTTCCATATGTATGAAACTTTGATCAGCTTTTGTGGGCATGCTGAAGTTAATTAGCTGCACGAAGAGGTGCCTCAATGGGAGGCTACAGTGACCTCTCGAAAATTCCCTATTTGATGGCGAACTCTGCAGACGATTCGGCAATTTGGCGACAATATGGCAGCACTGAGATCCTTTTCACTTTATTTATTTATTTATTTATTTTTAAATGATGCCTGCTGTTCCTTCTCATTGAATGCTATGTGTGTATGACAAGTGTGCATATTTCAGTAAAATTTAAATTTCATTTAGCAAATTGAGAATTTCCCACAAAAAGTTTACCTCGAGGTGCTCCTGGCAACATGCAATAAATTTCATATAAGCGCCAAATAAAAGACGTTGTGCACGTGCAAACTTTCTTTTTTTCTCCTCATTCAAACTTGAAAGGAAAAAAATTCTCATTCTTTTGAATTCATGAAATGAAAGAGTTAAGAGATGAAGAAATTAAATGTGTTAACCATAACACGTAAAACCATGTATGTTATGTTTTTAAAAATCTCTCACTGAAGGCAACAGAAAGTTTGACTTAGGTGTTGACAAGATCAAGAATCTAATCTATGTACGCAGAAGAGCGTAACGTACACTATTACGTTCGCGAAGAAGTGTGAAGATCCTAATACGAAACCAAGACTTAACGATTCCTATCCTCAGGAGTTTTCTTTTTCTTGTGAATGGTGATTCCTTCCACGCCGTCTGGTGGTTAAGGGTGATTCTAGACGGAGAGGAGTGGGAGAAGTGGATTTGAAGAAAGAAAGAAAGAAAATCGAGTCTACCACGGTGAGGCAGATAGGTACTGACTCACCAGAGCTGAAAGCCAATGTCCTCGTGGCGAGTAAAACGTTCGTCCAAATTCAAGCGGAAAAAAAGATGCTGGCCACCTGCCAATGAGTTAGCTTTTCGTAAGGCCGGGCACTTAGCCTGGAACGAGCTAGCAAATTGAGATAGAGTTGCAGATTGATTTTGCTCTGTCTAATCCGGCAAACACGTGCAGCGGCTTTTCCCTTAACCTTCTTCGAAAAGGAAGATCACGGTTCTTCGTGATTTTGAACTAAGTTCATCAAGTAAAATATGACTCGCTTAGCGTGGAAAATAGCTAGTTTTTTTCGAGATAACAGTGTTACACAGCGTGAGGACACGCAAGTAATTAAATGGAAAAGCTTTAGGTTATTTAGTTAGCCTTAAGAGGCTCACCCCATTGGAATGTAAATAAATTAGAAACCCAACTGAAGGTCAACGTGCATTACTTTGAAGGCTGTTGGAAAGTAGTGGTTGCATATGGCTTGATCGGAAATCAGTCCAGCAGAGCCCGATCATTCTGACATTGGACATGGGGCACATTTCTGTTTCAGAGCTCCCCCCCCCCCCTTCTCATATCAGTGACGTGTTTCAAGTAAAAAATTCTTACAATACCAGAATGAAATAAAAATTTTGTGCAATGATCGAACTTTAAAATAATAATAATAATAATGCAATCAAATTATTAAGAGAAAAATATACGTCGACATACACAGTTGGCTTTTAGTATTAATAGTAAAATGTACAGTAGGCATTTAGTATTTAGGATGCGCTGGATAAAGTAAGGGGATTTTGGGCCCCCCTGAAATCTAATAGGAGGTTCCAGTGCCCCTGCGGAAAGCAGGATCTGCAATCCAGGCCACTTGCCATAGTATAAAACTTCAAAATTCAAATCTTAACACCGTGACTGCCCAAATACTTGATAATTCGGAGCATGTGATTTTAGCTAACAGAATCGACTTTGATTTAGCTCATAGGTGATAGATGAGTCATTCCATGTCAAGGGAGCCAGTGGTCCCTACCCGACCATCTCCGATTTGGATTAGATTTTACAGAGGCGTAGACATACCTATGAAACTAACCTGTGAACATTTTTAGCCTCCAAGATCCAAATCTGGAGGATCTAGGAACCCGCAAAAAATGGGGTCCAAAATGGCGGATCAGCTTTGTGAAACGAGTTGTAATCTTTAGGTTAAGGTTGCAGAAAATTTTATCACATTGGAAGCCTAATATTTTTGGAGGTTAAAGCACTTTTGGTTGTAAATACTTTCCAGTATTTTTATGAGATTGAGTTTATTTGACTTTGTGTAGTACGCATGTAAACTTGCGAAAAAACGCGGTGGACAATTTTTTTCCTGGATTTCAGGTTGTCCTAAATTTTTAACAAAAAACAAAAAAAAAAAAAAAAAAAAAAATCAATGGTTCATACTTCGTAGTTTTATTGTCCAAATACTTGTTTTTAATATTTTACAGCTGCAGAGTTTAAAAATTGATTTTGTAAAAGTTATTGTCCAAAGTGTCGACCAAAATCCTTCTCGTGAAAAATCGCCTGTTTTCAACTCTTTATAGCTCATCTTTGTCACTTTCCACCATGTTTTTGTTGGCACCATCAAAAAGTACTTTGCTTGATAAATAGCACATATAATTTTGAGAAGTGAATTATTTTTTTTATTTTCTTGTAATAGAGGTTATGTAGAGTAACAGGAGTTACTGACAAATAAAAATAAAGAGAGTCTGTCTAAAAAATAGTATGTTTACTGCATCAAAATATTTTCTATATTAAATGATTGCTCAATTGCTAAAAAAGGTAAAACAACATTTCTTACCAATAATATTGTAATAAGTGCTATGACTATTTTAATTTATGGAAATTTAATTTTTCAGCATATTAAACACGTATGAAAACCTGAATAATGCAATATATGCTTTTGGTATGTATACCTTATATTATTCAGGATTTCATGCTTCAGGTTTCATAACGAAGGCATACGTAGTTTTCTTTTTGCCAAAATATATTATATGAAGCATCATTGAAGATATTATTTTTCAACCCTTGACAGAAAACGACGCATTATACAATTTAAAAACATTAAGCTTACCTAAATAGAACTGACTATGCTCCCATTTCGCAGACCATAGCAACCTGCGGCCTTTTAAAAGCACCTTGAAGTTTCTTTTTTAAACTCTTGTTATAATTTACAAGTTTATGTGATCATGAGTTTTGAAAATGACCCTTTCTGAAACATAACAAGGTCTCTTTTATATATTCAGGACCCTTTTTGAAAGGAGTGCCCTTTACAAATATTTTCCCCCTGCTGCCCTTTCATTCTCGAGTGTACCCAAATAACCATCATTATGTAAATTTTTCCGTGTAACTTCATCGTATTATTGGCTATGTGATTTTTTACACACCTCCTAAGAGATCAGGGAGGATGAAAAAAACTTTGTCAGGTGTAACTTGAACATGCAATGGAGCATCTTCGCGCTCGGCATTTCCGACATCTTACTTTTTTCCTGTCTTGGGAGGTTATTCATTTTTCCTTCTATGATAAGACGTTACTTCTTTGCATTTGACAGCTCGTTATTCTTTTTATTGGGTTCCATCACTAATACTCAATCTATCGGATATGTTATTATGCAACTTATTTTTCATTTTATAACCTGTTACTTTTATGTGGTAACAGGGATTGCATTTATAAGGTAAAAAGCTAGTTGAGAACATTCTTTACTTACTCATTATTTGAATGATTTTAAAATAGCGCACAGTATACACAATTTTGTAACTATTCAAAAAACTACTGAACTTTTAAAATGGAAATTGTTCCACGACATCCGATATTCTTCGGATAAATTCTAAATTAGCTAATCTGATCAATTAGTAAGTGATTGGTAAATAAGCTTTATTCTCTTTTATGTTATAAACTTTTGATAAAGAAGGAAAATGTGTATTGTAGTAACAAAAGCAATAAAGCAGAGGTTACAAAACAGGGGACACATGTTTTAGAGAAAAATGAAATATACACTCAATAACAAAAGCTTTGTTTAAGAGAAAAACAGCTAGATGTAGTATAAAATAAAAATCTTCAATAGCTTTCTTAATTGAGAAAACATGTATTTAAATCTCATAACGTCTCTAACAAAAGCGAAAAGGTTTAAGAAAAAAAAATATTCTAACAAATTTACGTTATTGAAAAAGAAAATGATGATAGAATCTCTATTTTAAGAGCATCTTTACATCCAGACTGAGTAGAAAACCATTTCATTCCGAAAAGTGACTAAGAGAACATATAAACCCGGACCTTGACCCTCGAACCCTTTTTTTCCGGACCTTGACCCTCACGATATTGAGGAATTTCTGCATCACAAAGTAAAATATTAAACGGATTTGTTTTAACATTTGAAAAATAATAGATAGAGGCAGTACAAAATAAAAACATTTATCAGCTTTATTAAAGAGGAACAAATGGAATCGAATAATCATCACGTCTCCAACAAAAGCGAAAAGGATTAAGGAAATAAAAGTTATTTCAGCTAACCACTTATACGATTGAAAAAGAAAAATGATGAAGGAATCTTTATTTTAAGAACAACTCTACATAAAAGACCGGGCAGAAAACGATTCCGTTCGGAGAGGTGACTTAGAGAAGATATAAAACTAAGATACATAATGTAATAGATCGTATTTTATATTTGGATGGTGGATTAAAGCAGGGAGAAAAATTTATAATATTACCAGGGGTTAGAGGTTTTGAACAAACGGTCGTTTTGCTGGAGGCATTTTTCATGAATACAAAAGAAGCGAGTTATTTAACAGCTATAAGGCAATAAGGGAATGGAGGGGGACAATGAAAAGGAAATAGAGGGCTATAACTTTCAATTTCTTCTTCGGAGGAGGGGTTTCCTTCATGGGTAGTTATATTGTATGAAAAAGGCTAATGTTGGAAAAAGTGGTTCTGACACATGTTAGATTTTGAATTCAAAGAAGAATCTTGATAATTTGGATTCTTAAAGAGCCATCTAAAATGTTATCCTTTTGAACACGAGTTATTTGTAGCATCTGAACAAACAATATGTATTTTTGTTGTTTGATAGTGTTTGTTCACATGAAATAAATAATAAATAACAAAAAAAAATGTCGCATACATTTTATATTTATCTATATTTACGACAGTCTGTATTTATTTTTTTTTCTCTTTTTAATCTACAGTGTCACAGGTTTGAAATTTGGGACACGCTAAAAACTACGTAAGAATGTATGCATGCACTGCAAAAAATAGATGTTTTTACTGTATAATACGGTTAATTTTAGTGCAACTTTACAGTAATAAACTAAAACTCCTAATTTTACAGTAGTTAACTGCAAAATTGCTAGTTTACAGAAAAAAACTGTAAAATTGCTGCTTTCAAATTCTGCATTCAATTAATGGAAACCGAACAATGCCAGTAAAGTTTATCAAGTTAAATAGGACAACAAATAAGCTATTTCAAACATGTTCTTTCTCATAAAAAATGTATGTAATTTTTTTAGCTAATTGTCTACTTCAGAACCTAAAAATGTCATCAGACTATCATAATGACGCCTTGAGCATATATATAAATGACTTTTTTACATATTTATTAACGAAATCTAGAAATTTCATGCCATGGCCAGATGGAATTCAAATGAAGGTTGGAAAAAAGTCTGCTTGTGACGTAAGGTCAAACGAATAATCTAATTACATGTCCACCACATTTGACTACTATCCATCTTCGGTGGGTTGCCGCCTATAAAATCCAGACAGAAAAACCATGTTTTACCTTTGGCAAATGTCACCTGGCGATGTCAGCGTCCGGGAGGCTTATTAAGTTAATTGACCAGCATTACAAATTGTCAAGCTACATGCTGAATCCCTTCCAGCTCATGTTTTCGATGCAGTAATTGTATTTAATATTCACGAAGTCTTGCGTTGCTTAGAAAACGAGTTCATATTTGACGTCATTTAAGGGGTTACTCAGAGTAAGGTCGCATTGGGTGCTCATTTGCGCAAACTAGAGTGTAATTTTAATAAAACGATTTTCTTGAGAAAGTGATCGATATCGTTTCAAATGTACGATTGATCGTTGCTTTGTTAACAGTTTTTTTTATAGCAAAAAGCTAAAAGCTTATTTACTAACGGTTTTACTGGGAAGATTGTACAGCTGTTCAGCTGAGTAATGTACAAACAAAAGTTAGAGCAGCGTCTACGAGGCTCATCACAAAACTTTGAGAGTTATTCTGTCATCAATAAGTTCATTTTTTCAGTGCCGATTAAAACTTTTCTTTATTGTTATTTATTTATTTATTTTAGCATAAATGCAAAGCTTTGCTCGAGCATTATTTACATAAGTGTAATGTTTTGCTAAAAAATAGAGAAGTATACAGTTTTACCGAGACGAATCAGGAGAAGCGAGAGGGTAATGCTTATACATAAATCAAATGCTTACATAATTTTACCTAAGTTTAATGTTGCTCAAAGTTTTTTCCTTAGTTTTTTCCTTTATCTTTTTCGAAAATATTAATGGTTTGCTCGCGAGTTTTTTTAGACGCGTGATGCTAAAATCTTTTAATATTTTCGACAGTGAGTTACTGCTTAGCAAAAATTTGTCTTACCGACAGGTGAGACACAAATTATTTTGCTGATGTAATTTTCATAGGAAGATAATGTTTTGTTGAAACGTCGTTTTTTCAAGTAATAATTAGCTAGAATGTTTTGTACGTAAGGGTAATACTTTTTGATAGACGAACAGAATTTAAAAAAAACAAACAAAATATTTTCTAAAAGTTTTCTGCAATTTTTTTAAAAATGATTTTCTAATTTTATTATTATTATTTTTTTTTTGCAAAAATTTATTCACAAATACCATTTCTGTTAGAAACAAAATTATGTTATACACGTTTTGTTTATGTTAGCGACAACGAGGCTCTGTGTAAAACTTCCATTGCAAACAATCATTAAAAATTTTTTTCCGACGATAACCCCATAAAACTTGTAAACTAATCGAAGTGTTTTCTTATACATAAAACAGAAAAGGTGAAAGTGTTTTAAAAAATATTTATTTTACTAGATACCAAGATTATCGGATATGCAAGTTTTTCTTTGTTGTAACTTTGAGGAAGAAAAATATTTGTTAAGGACCATGGAAAGTTTGAAGAACCGTGTTTTCTTTCTCCGCTGTGACATTAATTCACATTTAAAAAGAATAGCAGGGTTCCAGAAATGTTTCGTTATTTTTGCACACACCTTTCTTCCTGTCAAAACTAGCAAGTATACTGGTGAATTTGAACAGCTTTTACCGCACTGTTAACAAAAAAAAAACGATCATTTGGATACGAAATTTTTAAAAAGTATTAATTAAAATGTGCTATATCTTTTATGGAATTTATGTTTTTATATTTCAAGTTCAATGTGTGATAGCTCCGGAGTAATATATAAGTAGTAAAGTAATAGCGAATAAACGCGTAGTAATACTATTTTACTTTAGTAACTTGTTGCATAAAATGGAGTTTTATTTTCTTTGAGTAAGACGTTTCTTTGTTTGTGGTGTGCTTCATGAGAAAATGAAAAAAAAAAAAAAAACCTAGAAACTAAAAAAAAAATAGCAGGCGTTTTGGTATGGTGTTTAAATTTGGTATGGTGGTAAAAATGGGTACGTGTTATAGAACTTGTGTAACTCTGACCCGGATTTTTGATAAATAAATTTTAAAAATGCTATTGCAGGTCTTATGCCGTTTTAAGTATGTTTTACCCCACAGACCCGAAATTAATTTACTCAGAACATTTTTTCCCTTGAATGTATAAAGATTTTACTTAGCGCCATTTTCATAAATTCTTTAAATAAGTGTTAAAATCTGATTTAATGGATATTCTGATACTCAGGGTAATCAAATGTTTCAAAATATCACAACCGCTGCTAGATGTCTAGCAAGCGCAGCGTACCAATTCTGAATTAAAATGCAGCAGGGCCATTCTTTGGAAAGATGGGTGTGAGTGGATCAATGCTGTCTTGAAGCTTTAGTTAATTGGAAAAGTTTATCTGTAATAATTCATAAGCTGACTGTATTAGAAGTTTAAAAAAAAAAAAAAGAACAAACAAAGAAATCAGTAAAAAATCTGTATTTAAATAACTGTATTGTATAATAAACACTAAGAAGTTCAAATATTCAATCATGCATCTTCCTCATTTTGAATTGCAAAACAACGAAAAGAAATCTTAAAGGTAAACACCGAGAAATGTACGAATAAAAGAAATGAAAATAGCTCACTCTCTGCTGTTTACTATATAAGTAACTTGAATTAAAAATCTGAGAATGCTCTAATAAGCGCACCAGAAAAAAAAAATGTAGAAAGGAGTTGTTTCAGATTTACAACATTCACCATATCTTACCACCGATCTCTTTATTATGTTCCTAGACATAGTCTAAGATCCCACCGCAGTTTATCTACACTCATAGCGTACACTCATCACGTATATATCAAATTAAAGCACATTTTTTTCTGAACGTGATGCACTAAGTCTTCGTATGTAAAAGTGCCCGAAACCTATAGGCAGCCTGGCCTAAACGGGACATATGAATGTAGTATTTCTACACTCATTGCGTACACTCATCACGTATATATCAAATTAAAGCTGATTTTTCCCTGAACGTGATGCACTAAGGCTGCCTATGTAAAAGTGGCCGCAACCTCTAGGCAGCCTGGCCTAAACAGATCACATGAATGTAGTATTTCTACACTCATCGCGTACACTCATCACGTACATATCAAATTAAAGCTGATTTTTTTCTGAAAGTGATGCACTAAGGCTGCCTACGTAAAAGTGGCCGCAACCTGTAGGCAGCCTGCATAATAGGTCACATAAATGTCAAATTTTTACACTCATCACATGTATATCAAATTAAAACAGATTTTTTTCTGAAAGTGATGCACTAATCTTCCACTGGAAAAGTGACCGCAACCTATAGACAGCCTGGTCTAAACAGGTCACATGAATGTAATATTTCTACATTCATCGCGTACACTCATCACGTATAGATCAAATTAGAGCTGATTTTTTACTGAACGTAATGCATTAAGGCTGCCTGTGTAAAAGTAGCCGCAAGCTCTAGGCAGCCTGGCCTAAACAGGTCACATGAATGTAGTCTTTCTACACTCATTGCGTACACTCATCACGTATATATAAAATTTAAGCTGATTGTTTCCTGAACGTGATGCACTAAGGCTGCCTATGGAAAAGAGGCCGCAACCTCTAGGCAGCCTTTCCTAAGCAAGTCACATGAATGTAGTATTTCTACACTCATCGCGTACACTAATCACGCATATATTAAGTGAAAGCTGATTTTTTTCTGAACGTGATGCACTAAGGCTGCCTATGTAAAAGTGTCCGCAACCTCTACGCAGCCTAGCCTAAACAGGTCACGTAAATGTAGTATTTCTACACTCATCGCGTACACTCATCACGTATATGTCAAATTAAAGCTGATTTTTTTCTGAAAGTGATGCACTAAGGCTGCCTATATAAAAGTGGCCGTAACCTGTAGGCAGCCGGGTCTAAACAAGTTACATGAATGAAGAATTTGACATTTATGTGACCTGCTATGCAGGCTGCCTACAAATTGCGGCCACTTTTACATAGGCAGCCTTAGTGCATCACTTTCAGAAAAAAATCAGCTTTAATTTGACATATACGTGATGAGTGTACGCGATGAGTCTAGAAATACTACATTTACGTGACCTGTTTAGGCTAGGCTGCGTAGAGGTTGCGGACACTTTTACATAGGCAGCCTTAGTGCATCACGTTCAGGAAAAAATCAGCTTTAATTTGATATATGAGTGATGAGAGTACGCGATGAGTGTAGAAATACTTCTTTTATGTAACCTGTTATGCCAGGCTGCCTACAGGTTGCGGCCACTTTTACATAGGCAGCCTTAGTGCATCACTTTCAGAAAAAAATCAGCTTTAATTTGATATATACATGATAAGTGTACGCGATGAGTGTAGAAATACTACATTCACGTGATCTGTTTAGGCCAGGCTGTCTCGAGGTTGAGGCCACTTTTACATAGGCAGCCTTAGTGCATGACGTTCAGGAAAAAATCAGCTTTAATTTGATATATACGTGATGAGTGTACGCAATGAATGTAGAAATACTACATTCATATGTCCTGTTTAGGCCAGGCTGCCTATAGGTTTCGGGCACTTTTACATACGAAGACTTAGTGTATCACGTTCAGAAAAAAATGTGCTTTAATTTGATATATACGTGATGAGTGTACGCTATGAGTGTAGATAAACTGCGGTGGGATCTTAGACTAACATAATTGTTGATCCATAACTTAAGTCGTGAAAAATATGTAGCAATATGTGCAGTTACAAGAAGTAACATGACATTTTCCGGAAAATTATCAGCTTCCTGAAACTGATACATTCACAATCTTTTAATGACTAATTTTACTTTTTTCCACGACAAATTTCATCCAACAGCTTGCCACTACGAGAGTGAGAAACCATAAACCTCCATGGAGTAAAGAATGTATCTTCCAAAGAAACAAGACAGACACAGAATCGGAAACTGAAACTAAGTAACAAGCCCGTTGCTTTTCCTGTTTACCAAAGGAGCCAGACACCTATATCATCCCAGAAGTCTTTTTAACTAAACGGCCGTTTTTACGTTTGAGTGAAGAAGTAACTTTAGCAGTTTCTCCTCTCGCTTTTTAACTTTTGTTACTTTTATGGCGGTGATGCGTTTTGGCAAGCGGAGGATGGGTAGGCCACGAGGTTGAATGAACGAAAGAGAGTAGCGAGTTTAATATATGGGGAAGCATGACTCGGCCATCTTACAATATATATAACTTATTTTTATTCCTCAGTTTCTCCGCTGAGGGGTGGGAGGGGGAGGCAAAGAATAATCAAGATGCGTCACAAGTCGTCGCAGTGGAAATGGGAGAAAATTTCCGGCTCTTACAGAGAATATTAGGAGAGGAGTTAAACGGCGAGAGGCTGCATAGCCGAAGTAATTTATCAGGATATTTATCTTTTTTTTATGTTTAAGCTTAATTCTTCTTTGTCAAATCAGCGGCTGTTACTAAATGAGACATTAAATGAAGGCGTGTTTCGGTCACATTTTATGTTACAGTTAGCGCTGAAGGGAAAATATAATTTAACCTCATTCATAAACACTCTTTTTTTTAGCATAGATGGGAAGATATTAAGATGACAGGAACAACTGACAATGAAAAATTTTATGAGTCTGAAAGTGATCGTGGATCTTAGAAGCATAAATCATGTGAAACATTAGTGCTGTAAAATTACAAAATACAGTATTTATAACATTTGTAAAAAAAAGGTCATATTCTTCATTAAGTACTTGGTAGTATGCTTCAGGGGAAGAGTATGGTAATAACAGTTTAAATCATCATGATTTTTAAAAAGCTCAATATTTTCAAAATCTCAATAACATTTATAATTCATCAAACACAAAAAGTCTGGATTTTCAGAATTAATTGATGATTAAATAAACTTGTAAAACAAAATATAGGCCTGAAAAGCACCAATGTTTATGATTTTTTGGAAAACTAAATAGAAGTTGGGGGAAAAAATGTTTTTTGTAAGAAATCAATTTTCTCCTTTCATGAAGCAATAAGTGCCTCAACTTTGATTGAAATCCTACAAACATACTTAACCACATCTGCAATATGCTTCGTCGCAATAATAGGGAAACAGTGTTCAAAACGGGGACTCTAATTTATTTTGTCATGTCGAAAAAATATTTTTAAGCTTATAAAAAGTTATTTTCTATTTAAGAAAATTTTTGACCATCAGAATACAAGGCGTAAAATTCAAAAATAAATAAATTAACTAACTAAATTAATAAAAAAATAACATGATGTTAATTTTTTTTCAGGAAAATGAACAAAGAACCCGTTTCGGAAAACCAGTAGGGTAAAATGAGGTACTAATGTAAAAATTATAATTATTTTTCGTCTAATTTAAAAATTTATCCAGAATAGTGTTTTGATGAAAGAAAGGGAAGTTAAAACTACAAAATAGGAACACAAGATAAGGGCTCACTACTGTATTAAGCATGCATTAGTTTCCTACAACAAAATAACAAATGGTAAAAGTCACATACGAAATTTGCGTCTGCGTCGCATTCATATTTGGAGCATGAACAGGCTTCATGGGCGGCCGAACGTCGACATGAGTTGCATTTAACTTTCTTTTCAAAATTATAACTCAAGTCATCTCTCTCCAGCTTCTAATCAAACGAGAGGGGAAGGAAACGACAGGGGAAAACTTTTTTTTTGCATTCATTCTGCTTTTTATTTCATCTCCCAGTAGTTCACAGCTTTTGATTTTTTACTTTTTTTTTGTTTTAGCTTTATTGGCTTTCTCTTGCTGCCAATCTAATTATTTCTTACCTATATTTTGTACTTGTGAAGAAGCTATTGCGTATATTGTTTTTATTGGTTTTTAAATGTTATACACTAGGTGGCCAAAAGTATCCGGACACTTTCAAAAATTCACATTTTTACATATAGTTCGAGAAATAAGTGATCAATTGTTCTTTAACTTTAGTCATACAAAATATAGGCTTCACCGAACATTTCGAAGTTGAAATTAAATTACCCTTGCGTTTGGGGGACTACAATAAGGGGGTTGAAAGAAAAACCGCTTTTTGACCATAACTCTTCGAAAATAGCTCGGAATAAGCTATCAATTTCAGTAATTAATTAGCATACTATGTATAATTACTGCACAAATTTTTATGAACGTACCACTCTTACTTCTGAAGATATGAAACATTTTTGAAAAAACGGCAATTTTATTTGAAGGGTTTTTGCTCATAACACGCAGAGTTTTTGATCAAACCTTATCACAACTTCAGGAAAGATGACAAAATACAAGAGAAAGAACATACTAAAGCGGTAAATAAAAATATTAAAAATTCGATGAGATATGAACGTTAAAAGGAAATAATTTTTCACGGCGCATGCGCGAACGACAAATTTATAACTACAAAAATATTGTAGCCTGATTTATACTGCATCTTATAAAAAAAGTTCCAGTTGAATATCATGAAAAATGAAAAAGATATCAGCGATCTAGTGAGCTGTATTTCATTCATTTCGCAGACAATACATAAATAGTGAGGGTCTGTCCACAAAGAGCTATTTTTAAATTAAAGGTTATTGCGTCGTCTTTCAAAACCAACGTTTCAGAGGGTGTCTGGATACTTTTGGAAACGTACGTATAAGGTCTTTTTGGCCGAACAGACGAAATGTGACTTCTATGCAGAATATAAATTTTCAAACTGTATACAATTTAACATTGAAAAAAAATGATCGATTGTCACCACACTATTTGTGGACAACCCCTCACTATTTATGTATTGTCTGCGAAATGAATAAAATACAGCTCACTAGATCGCTGATATATTTTTCATTTTTCATGATATTCAACTGGAACTTTTTTGATAAGATGCAGAATAAATCAGGCTACAATATTTTTGTAGTTATAAATTTCTGTCGTTCGCGCATGCGCCGTGAAAAATTATTTCCTTTTAACGTTCATATCTCATCGAATTTTTAATATTTTTATTTACCGCTTTAGTATGTTATTTCTCTTGTATTTTGTCATCTTTCCTGAAGTTGTGATAAGGTTTGATCAAAAACTCTGCGTGTTATGAGCAAAAACCCTTCAAATAAAATTGCCGTTTTTTCAAAAATGTTTCATATCTTCAGAAGTAAGAGTGTTACGTGAATAAAAATTTGTACAGTAATTATACATAGTATGCTAATTAATTACTGAAATTGATAGCTTATTCCGAGCTATTTTCGAAGAGTTATGGTCAAAAAGCGGTTTTTCTTTCAACCCCCTTATTGTCGTCCCCCAAATGCAAGGGTAATTTAATTTCAACTTGGAAATGTTCGGTGAAGTCTATATTTTGTATGACTAAAGTTAAAGAACAATTGATCACTTATTTCTCGAGCTATATGTAAGAAAGTAAATTTTTGAAAGTGTCCGGATACTTTTGGCCACCTAGTGTATATAGTTTCATCATTGGTAGTTCGGTTAATCTGCATTTTTTCAATTCTAACTTATGCTCTGTTCTGCTTCATTACTTTTGTCAGATTTCTTTTCGTTCTTAAGCTAACCTCTTTTGTATTGAAAAAGACAACCGGCAAATTTGCAGCTTTCTGCAAATTTGGGCCATAACATTGTAATACTTTCTTTTAGCTTTAGTGTAAGATTTATAGGAAAAGTTTATAATTTATGCTTTCAGAATTTTAAATCAATTGATTTTACCAAAGATTAAAAAATGTATACATTAAAAAAAGCGGATACGCATAACAGAACAAAAATATTTCAAATATAGTGTCGGAAATAAGTTTTTCGATAATTGCAACGGTTTCTCTAAAAAATACATAAATGCAGGAAGTTTATAAGGGAAAAGCGGAGATAGTTAAAAAATAGCTTTGAATGCAATCATAGTTTTATGTACAGAAAGTTAGAAACGCAAATACATTTTTTTTAATTTGAGCTAATACAACTTTTGCAATAAGTGCTGCATAATTAAGAAAACGCAATTGCGCATTTTTTATATTATTATTATTTTGCAGTTCAGGATTTTTCACGAGCAGTACAAATGCGTAAAAAAGGTATAACAGACAAGTGTAAAGAATTTACCCTTGTTCCTACCTTAAACGTATTGCATCGATAATTGTTTGCCATCTTTTATAATCTTTTGAACTATTGAGCCTGAGTATCTATGGCTAACTATTTGGCGCCCAAAAGTGAAAACATTTTCATTGACGAATTATTTTTAAAAAACGGGAGAACGTTTACGGTGTCAGGTTTTTGGGGAGTGGAAATAAGAAAATGTACGAACCCAGTAAATGAGCCCTCAGCCCCCCAAATCAGTACACAAAAACAGCAAATTTTTAGTCATTTCCTTATTGGAAATGTACAGAAGGAAGTTACTACTGCTAAATTAGAGAAAAATCTTTTTTAAACTCATTTATAAAAATAAATAAATAAAACGAGCTGTTCGAACACCGATCAAAATATTCTACACACAATTTCATAAAACTCTGTATAACATAAAAAAGTATATGCACCAAAACCATTGTTATTATCTTTCTTAATTATTTACTACAAAAGTTAAACTTTGAGCAAAGTTTTTCACGAAGAAAATTTGTTTTAATGCTTTCCGCCTTATGAATCCCATTGACTTCAAGTTAAGGAATATAAGTCAAGAAAAGTGTTTGAAATAAGATACTACTCGATTACTATTTTGGTGATATGTATCGTCAGTCTGAGAGCAGCAAATGCCGCAACTACCGGTTCCATGAAATTCGTCTATACCGCATTTGCAATCAAATTCTAAAAAAGCCAATAGAAAAGAAATCGTCCGTATCTTAAGCTTGACACATCGCCATTTCATTTTTTTCTCCCTTCATGAGAGTACAAGAGTGGGTGATCCAGCTGTGGAATTAGTACCTCAACAGGAAAAGAAATGTCACCTGAGAAGTTAAGTTGAGCGTTGACACTTCGCTAGAAGGTAAGTTGAGAAAAAAAGAAAAAGAATCCACGGCGGAAAAGAAAAGAAAACGTTCAGCGAAAAATGTCTGAAGTTAAAAGAAGTGCTACGATTTCGAAGCGAGGTTTATACCTAGATTAAATATCTCATAGACGTGGTGTAAAAAAGTTCACTGCGCAAAAGATTCAATGAGCAATTTTGCTTGAAATTTGATGACAAATGACAATAACGTAATTTACAAATACGTTAACTCAAAAGTCCGTTTGACTTATGAATTTTGGTAGAAAACCGCTAATTATTAAACCGAAATGCAAACGAGTTTTACAGTATGTATGGGACGCATTTTCGTACAAAAAGTAATTTTGAAGCAAACTGAAAGTGTAGAAGATAAGAGAACAAAATAAATAAGAATAAGAAAACAAAATAAATAATTCGAAATTTATATCCATCGCATTAGTTTGATAATAGGTGGCGTATCTCAGGACAGATTATGATGGTTTGGATTTTATACTTTCTGTATTTTACTCGTTCATTAACCAAAAGTTTTAGTTTTCTTTTCTTAGAAACTGTTGCAAAACATATTGAGACCATAGTTTTTTTTTTACAAAGAAAAAAAAATTTTGAAGAGAGAAATCCTAGTTATTTAAGCAGTGACCTTGATAATGTTTACCTTTTTATGGAGAGTTCAGTGAAAAAGGAAGTGTTAGGGCCAAGCTCCACATTGACGTAAAGTAGAAAAATAAAGTAGAAACGTAAAATGGATTAAATAGTGTTCCTATGAAAAGTACCCGGATTTTAGGTTTCTGCCTTCGGTTTCGGTCGCGTTTTCCGCTGATGTGGAGCAGGGCCCTTAGAGTGGCGCGGATTTGATTAGGAATACTTTTGTGAAACTACTACGAAAGTAACCCTGCTCAACTCGGCTCCAATCATCCTTCCCTATCATCCAAAAAAGAGGTAAACATTATCAAGGTCATAGTACAACTTACAGAGCCACACTGTTACCTTATGTTTTCTTTACACCCACACAATTCAAAGGAAAAAACACCTTTTCTTTTTTTATTTTTTTATTCTGACAGAGCGTAATGTGTCTGATACTCCAAAACAGAAAGCTGAACTTCGCAATTTCTTTCAAAAGAAAATAAATAAAAATAAATAAAGCAAAATAAAATTATTACTTTAAATTTGTACTTTTATCTGTGATTAGTCAGTAAATACCAACTAAGTAAGAAAATTATTATAATGTATTTTTTTTTATCTCAAGCAAAAAATAGGAACATAATTAAGAGACATTTTTCCATAAATTAGGCATGAAGCGTAACTGAAAACGCTTTTTTTAACAAAGAGATCATTTATTGTTAGTAAAGACTATTTGCATCACAACATATTATTTTGAGTGCAATACTCCTCGGTTTCAATAAATAATTCAATAATAAGTTCCCACCTGCAGTTTTATGTAGAAATAAAATATGGAAAATTATTTGCAGCTTTTTCAGTAGACGTAGAAGCTTAAAACTCGTACTTAATTTTAATCTGCTACATCTACTGGACAAGCTAAGAATAATGTTTGTTATTTTTTTCTGCATAAATGCATCTGCTCTTTTCCTCCCGCTGTATCATTTGTCCGAACTCTCCTTTACAGAGACCGCATAATACTTTATGAAAACTAAGTACAACAGCTATCGGCTTAATTGAGTAA
The DNA here is from genome assembly GCA_038373865.1 of Uloborus plumipes. Taxonomy (NCBI): domain Eukaryota; kingdom Metazoa; phylum Arthropoda; class Arachnida; order Araneae; family Uloboridae; genus Uloborus; species Uloborus plumipes. The sequence goes on from JAXGGA010001819.1 coordinate 133,843, forward strand.
AAAGTATCTTGTTGGTTAATTTAAATCTTTATGAGCAAAGTAAATGCAATATACTACAACATCGAGTGAGAGAAAAAAAGAAAATATTACTGACAATTAATTTCTGTGATTTGAAATTAGTCCCTTTTTACAATAGATTGAAGTTGTGCAATGTGTTTTCAATATCGGCTTGATTACGAGTATATTTCATACAACTTTAAACTTTTTAGTTAGTTTTCAAATCGTTAGTAATAGACCAAAAGCTTTAAGAAATCTTAAAGCAAAGACTTCACTATAGTGTCGATATTGTTATTTACTTGAATAGTTTTGGTTAACCCATTTATGCCCAAGTTTTTTTTTAACAATTTTTTTCAATTTTTATCTGCTTAAAACTCTTACTTGGAATTTTTTACATACATTTTAGGCTCAAAATAGTTCGCCGTTGCCATATTTATTAAGTTATTTAACATCCTGTTTATGGGATATTTTGCAGATATGTGAGCAAAATACGACCTTACTTGACTTTACTTTTGCAAAGTAACATTACAGAATGCATCTGTGATCAATTTTAAGCAAATCATTTTAAAATAGTTTAATTTTATGAAAAATAAGTTCGCAAAAAAAAAATAACTTTCTGTGGCTACCCATGCTGGATCGTTGCTTGACTGATTTGTCTGAAAATAGCTGTCAATAAATAAACTCTGATGTCCAAATAGTGGCTCTAACTGGTTTTCTCAAGAAGGACTATTTAACTTGTGAAAAACAGCTTTAGTAAAAGGATATACCCATTACAGGTTTTTGTATGCAGTAACTAACAAGCGTCCCGTTTTTAGGCTACTGGGCATAAATGGGTTAAAAAAAACTGATGATTAATGAGAAAATTAAGACCTTTTTTTATCTTAATTATATATTTTCGCAACTTAAGTAGCAAACTGGATATGTTATTAAGTCAATATTGTCATCAGTGAGAACAAATATAAACAAAATAATAATTAAAAAAAATTAAAAACTATTTTCAATTATTTGAGAGATGTCAACGTTATTTAAAATTACGAAAAATTAAATGCGCTTTTATTTTATTAAACACATGATCATTATAAGTACGAGATCCATGCCTTATAACTATGAATCAATAATGGATCTAAAAAATTAGACAGCGAAGAAAAATTTAGAAATAAATGCCGCCAATGAAAAATTTGATAGCGCATACAACCCTGAAACTTATAATGGATCTTTCATCGAAGTACAAACATACAAGTAGCACTTACAGGTGATTTTTTGTTGGCATCAAGTTCCTAGCTAATTTAAAACGAGTCGAAGTGTTTTCATAGAATGCTCTGTCCACAATTTATTTTTCATTGAAACTTACAATTTAACCGCAAATGATTTAATGGACTCGCAAGTTTTACAAACAAATCATTTAGTCGTTACTCACCCGTTTGATTGTGTTAATATTATTTTCATGACATTTATTTGACAGCAAATGAAAAAAAAATCGAAAGCAGCAACATTTTTATTAAAGATAATATAGAATGCCCAAATAAGTAAGGATATAAATAAGTAAGACAACAATACCTTTCTCTCGCAATGGTTCTAAGTTCTAATCACGTTGAATGTATAACGAAAAGGTTTAGAAAATTAAACTTCTACGTACTTTAAAATGATAAAAACTCAAACACTACCAATGTTATCAAAAAATTATGTATAATGTTTACTGGCTGGTTGTTATTGTCTAAATTAGTACAACGTAGTTAAAAATTAATTGTTTTCCCTCTAAATTGGGAAATTTAAATGATATGCCACTATCGATTATATCATTTATACGCCCCAAAGCCCCTGCAATGTAAACTAGTTTTCTGTTAGTATTATAGCAAGATAGAGCATTAAGTTCAGGATTTACGTCAATATTATCACGCGTTTTCAACTTATCACCATTATCACAGGCGAACGATATTTATGCTTAAATATTTTGTCGGTTTACAGAAAAAAAAATGAATGCGTTCAAAAAAATCCCCAACGCATGGGAGAAATTATTTTACCAGTAGGAGTTAATTTTTAGGAGTCTAATGCCCAAATGAGTCAGGGCAAAAATTAGCACAAAGAAAAGCTAAACGTCTTAATAAATTATATTATTACAATTGTTACAAGTATTTTATTATCATTATACTATTATTATCATTATACTATTATTATCATTATACTATTTTTAGCACTATACTATTATTATCATTATATTATTATAATTATTTTATTGAAATTTTTATCATTATATTAGTATTGTTATTATCATCAATTTAATTATTATTATTACTATTATCATTACTATTATTCTTTTTCTGGTCGTTTTGTGCCGAAAAAAAAAATACCTTTCGACGAAACAAAGCTTAGAAAAATTCCTTCTTCGCCGTTTAGAATGAGAATTCCTTGCGTGGAATATAATATTTATTTTACGCGCGCATTAATAAAATAGAAAGGAAAGAAAGCTTACGGAGTTTAGAGAGCTGTGAAATAGTTCGCGAATGGAGAGAGATCTCGTTTCACCCTCCACCCCTCCCCTCCCACCAACAGAGATATCCATCTTCCGCTCTTCAGGCGGAATGCCATCTTTAGAATTTGATCCGAAATTGAGATAAAATGCGAGCGAACACGTGAGTCTCTCGACTTATCAAAAGTAGGATCATTTAATACGGGATTTTTAAGGTTGTGGAGGTACATCGAATCCTGTCAGATTTTCGTTCATCAACTTGTCTTCTATCGCGTTTAATAAAATTCACTCGTAACACTCCTCTAATTCCATTTAAATGGTAAAACTTAACGTAGAGAAGAGTTATTTTTTTTACTCGAAGTTTCTGTTCACATCCTCAATCAAAAATACAACGAAAGTAAAAATTACAAGGTTGAAGTAGTTACTTTATCTAAGTATAAGGACACCTATTATCTATTAGACAACCTTATTATCTAATAATAAGGTTGTGGAGGTACATCCTGTCAGATTTTTGTTCACAAACTTGTCTTCTATTGCGTTAAATATAATTCGTTGGTGACACTCCTCTAATTCCATTTAAATGATAAAACTCAACGTAGAGAAGAATTATTTTTTTTACTCGAAGTTTCTGTTCACATCTTCAATCAAAAATACAACGAAAGTAAAAATTACAAGGTCGAAGTAGTTACTTTATCTAACTCTTAAATAATTTTAAAACGAGTATATTTTTTTAGTTTATTAGAAAATCCAATATGTCCTGCATATATATAAATCATAAGCTATGCATAGATGAAATATGTTTTCAAATGGACAAAAGCTAGCTTAGAATATATGGTTTAACGAAATAACTAGGTTTTTTGTCCCAGTGTTATGTTCTTCTGTTTATAGATGTCAAGAACGTTTTGAATAATTTTCTCTAGTTCAAATAGGACAAAAGCTTTTTTACATTCACAAATTTCTTGTGCATAACTCTTTAGTTTAGTTCAAAAATAAGAGGAAAAAGATTGCAACCTAAACTGGCCTAAAAAAAGAAAGAAAAAAGAAGGGGAGGGGTGATAATTATGAGTTTTTCTTGTTTAATTAAATTATTTCCGCTTTTTATTGATATTAAGATTGCAATAAATCAATTTTTTCCAGTTAAATTGAAAAATAGTTATTCCCTAATATACCTTCGTACAGTTAAAGCATTTATTTAGCTAGGAGATGACTGAATAAATTCCTAAGCTGAGCTAAATTTGTTTCCTAGACAAAACAAGAGGCAAAATGGTTTTGACCTTTTAACTTATTCTACTTTAACTTTTTTTTTTTTTTTGGAATTCATATAATTATAAGACACTTTCTCTTTTATTTAACTGAAACAATTCAAACTTAACATTTTATTTCGTATATGATGCGTTTGGCAAAAATATGAATTTTCCTAATCAAGCAAAAATTCAGCAGGAGAGAATAAATAGAAGGCTTTTTACCAATATTTTTTTAAATGTCGAATCTTATTTTAGAATAGGTTTGCTATCAATAAAATTTTCTAATTTACTTGAAGAAATTGCAACAACCTTAAAATTGATCTTGATTTCTAATACATAAAGCATTTACTTTGTAACTAAAAAATAAACAAATGAAACAAATATTTCAGAGCTAAAAGATTGACAGTTTTTTTTAAATGAATCTCAGGAAATAAAAGCATGCAAAATTTTTATTTTTTCGACCTAAATTAATCATGTAGTCAGAAAATGATTACGAGTTAATAATAATGCTGAAAGAAACAATGAGTTTAGTAAATAAGTTAATGAATACTAGATTTCAGAGTGCATTTTCAAAGAGAAATAATTTTATTTCTTATTGTAACATTGGAAACTATTTTTCTTCTTTCCGCACTTAGTTATAGATCTAAGACAATTTACATTTGAATTTCAGCAATATTCTAAAAATTAACTAATTTGTATGCAAAAATAAATATTTTGCATGAAAATTAGATTATTTTTAGAATTTTACTTATTTTTGTTTTCCATCCGGAATTTTTAAAAAAAAAATTGTATTTTTGGAAAAGTATTGGCTTAGGTTACTGAAAACACGAATGCATAAAACTACATATTTGCAAAAAAAAAAAAAAAAAAAAAAAAAACCTCCTCAAAAATATGCTTGTATTATTTTTTAAATGCTGTACAAGAGCAAAGTATTCAATAGTGCATGATTTAAGTTAGAATTTAAAGTCATATTAGGGTATTTAATATTAAACTGACTTCTTCCAGATATGATGCTACAATTTAGTTTTTCTTTGTCGAGTGCAGTGTACAGCGGCATTTTTATTCCACTAATTGAATAAAATAGAATAAAAACAAGCAGTCACAAATATTAGTACTTGAATTCTGTCAAAGAACTTCAGAATGCAAATCATTTACATTCTTCATGTATAAAAGCGAAACATTATGGGCGTTTGTAAAAAAACCACGAATTTGAGTCATAACAGCGTTAATGAAGTTGTGAATTGCACATAACATACAAGTTAGTAGATAGAAATTTGTTTGTAGGAAATTGTCTTCTTTATCCTACAGGTTGATAAAAAGGGGCAACATCCGTTAGAAAATAGCTATCTTAAT